>RJWJ010018098.1:0-32079 GCA_004363605.1 Indri indri
AAAGATTATATAAATTTCCCCAACAGAAGATACAATTAAATTTCCTCACAATTTGAAATAAAAATATTACTCATTAAATTTAAGTTTCAGTTCAGTTTGAGGAAATTAGCATTTTATAGTTCAGAGCAAGAAAAACATAAAATTAATATGATGAGGAAAAAATTTCCTATCACTTTTTATCAGAAATTGAGTTTTCAATAATAGTTTATAGGTTTATCTTAGATAATATAATATTTAGCCAGCAAAACAGATATGACATTTTCTATTTCTATTTGATAAATTTATAAAATTTATACCTACAAAAGACCTTAAAGATCATATAGCTCAATCTCCCCTTTGTCCATAGGAAAACTGAGTGTCTGAAAAGTTTCCTGACTTGTAAAGTTCTCCCCAGGAAATCTATGATAGAAAATGGAGAGACATCCTGACTCTAAAACTGGTACAATTCTTTTTAAATCTATCAAATAAGAGAGTGAGAGACTGTGAATGTAGAAAATCTGAAAGAATCCACAAACTAGAAAAATTCACAAGTGAACTTAACAAGAGTGCTAATTTTGAAATGTATATGAAGATTGGCTTGTTTATCTCTATAAAATGGGATTTTACCTGAGATTACATTGAATCCATAGAACAGTTTGAGCAGAACTGGTATCTTAACACTGTTGTCCAATTAATCATCACGCCTTTTATTTAGTTCTAATTTCTCTGAGCAATATTTTCTAGTTTCCTGTGTAGATCTTACATATTTCTTGTACATTTATTCTTAATAATATGATGATTTTTTATCCTGTGGTAGATAGCATTTTTTAAGTTTTATTTTTCATTGCTTGTTGCTATTATATAGAAATAATTGATTTTTGTATGTTGATTTATTCTCAGCAAACTTGCTAAATTCTCTTACTAATTATTCATTTTTGTAGATCCTTTTGGATTTTCTGCTTATAATTTTATCGTCTATACTTCATGGCAGTTTTGCTTCCTTTTTTCCTATTTTATTCCTTTTCCATTTTTCTCTTATTACAATGACTAGGACCTTTAAGATAGTGGGACTGCAAGTGATAATGGTGAATATCATTTTCTTCCCAACTTCAGAAGGAAAACATATTTACTGTTTCCCCACTAAGTATGATTTCAGCAGTAGATACTCTTTTAGATTGTAAAAGTTTATTTTATTATTTTGCTGATTTTAAAAAATAATAAATGAGTGCTCGTATTTAACAAATGCTTTTTCTACATTTATTGATAGCATTAAAGTGATAAATTAATTAGTTTTCAATATTAAACCAACCTTATATTCCTGGAATAAATCTCACTTAATCATAGTATCTTATCCTAGTCTATTAAATATTTGTTGTTAAATTTGATATATTAATATTTTGTTTAGGATTTTTATATCCAAGTTCAAAAGAGGTATTGGACTATAATTTTCTTTTCTTCTAATGTCTGTATCAAGTTTTGGTATCAGGATATTCTGCCCTATAAAGGAATAGGAGAGTGTTCTCTTTTTTATTTTCAAAGTTTTTGTATACAATTGCTATTATTTCTTTTGAAGACAGCATCTTACACTTGCCTTTTTTTTATTTCTATAAATTTATGGGGTACAATCACAATTTTGTTATATACATATATTGTGTAGTGGTCTATTCAAGGTTTTTTAGGGTATCCATCACCCGAATCACAGTATTGTACCTGTTGAGTAATTTCTCATCATCCACCCTCCTTTCATTTCCTCACTCTTCCTGGTCTCCATTGTCTATCATTCCACTCTCTGCATTCATGTGTGCACATTATTTAGCTTTCACTTATGAGTGAGAATATATGATATTGCTTTTTCTGTGTCTGACTTGTTTCACTTAAGATAATGACCTCCAGTTCCATTCACATTGCTAAAAACCACATGATTTCATTTTTTATGACTGACTAGTATTCCACTGTGTATATATACATTTTCTTTATCCAATAATCTTTTGATGGACACTTAGGTTAATCTTATATCTTTTCTATTATAAATAAGCATGAGAGTGTAGGTATCTCTCTTATATAGTTATTTCTTTTCTTTCAAATAGATACCCAGTAGTAGGATTGCTGGATCAAATAGTAGCTCTATTTTAGTTCTTCAAGAAATCTCCACACTGTTTTCCATAGAGGTTGTACTAATTTACATTTCCACTAGTAGTGTATAAGAGTTCCCTTTTCTCTGCACCCTTGCCAACATTTATTATTTCTTTACTTTTTAAGAATAGCCATTCTGGCTAATGTAAGATGGTATCTCATTGTGGTTTTCATTTGCATTTCTCTGATGATTAATGATGTTGAGCACTTTTGCATATATCTGTTGGCCATTGGTATGTCTTCTTCTGAAAAATGTCTATTCATCCCCTTGCCCAGCTTTTAACTGGATTGTCTGACAAAATTCAACATCTTTCATGATAAAAACTCTCAACTAACTAGCTATAGAAGGAATATACCTCAACACAATAGGGGCCATATATGTTAATCCCACAGCTAACATTATACTCAATGGTGAAAAATTGAACCCTTTTTTCTAAGATCCAGAACAAAATAAGAATGCCCACTCTCACCATTTCTATTCAACATAGTATTGGAAGTTTTTACCAGAGCATTTAAGCAAGAGAAAGAAAATAGGAAAGGAAGAAGTAAAATTGTCACTGTTTGCTGATGACATCATCTCATATATAGAAAACCGTAAAGACTCTACCAAAAAACTGTTAAAAAACTAATAAATGAATACAGTACACTTGTGGGATACAAAATCAACACACAGAAATCAATAGTGTTTCTATACACTAGCAATGAACTTTGTGAAAAAGAAATCAAGAGAATACCATTTAAAATAGCTACAAAAAAATAAAATCCTTAGAAACCAATTTAACCAAAGAGATGAAAGACCTATACACTGAAAACCATAAAACATTGATAAATGAAAGAAATTAAAGATATAAATAAATGGAAAAGCATCCTGTGTTCACGAATTGGAACAATTTTTTTTTTTTTTTTAGTTTTTTTGGAGACAAAATTTTGCCCTGTTGCCCTGGGTAGAGTGCAGTGGCATCATTGTAGCTCACTGCAACCTCAAACTCCCTGGCTCAAACCATCCTCCTGACTCAGCCACCCAAGTAGCTGGGACTACAGGTACGCGCCACCATGAAGCCGGCTAATTTTTTTCTATTTTCAGTAGAGGTGGGGTCTCTCGTTCTTGCTCAGGCTAGTCTCGAACTCCTGACCTCGAGCAATCCTCCTGCCTCAGCCTCCCAGAGTGCTAAGAATATAGGAGAATTAATATTATTAATATTGTCTATCCTGTCCAAAGCGATCTACAGATTCAATGCAATGCCCATCAAAATTACAATGTTATTTTTCATAGAAATAGAAAAAACAAGCTAAAATTCATATGAAACCACAAAACACCTGAATAGCCAAGGCAAACATGAGCAAAAATAACAAGGCTAGAAGAATAGCATTATTTTATTTCTAACTATATTGCAAGTGATAGTAATTACAATTGCATAGTACTGGCATAAAAATAGACTTATTGACCAATGGAACAGAATAGAGAATGCAGAAATGAACCTACACAGCACAGCTATGGTCAATTGATTTTCAACAAGATGCCAAGAATATATAATGGGAAAAAGATAGTCTCTTCAGTAAATAGTGTTGGGAAAACTGAATAGCCATATGCAGAAGAAGGAAATTGGACCCTTATCTCACACCATTTGCAAAAATCAAGTCAAAATGGATTAAAGACTTAAACGTAAAAACTGAAACTTTACTAGAAGAAATCATAGGGGAAAAACTACATGTCATTGGTCTAGGCAATGATTTTTTTAGATTTGACCTCAAAAGTACAGGCGACAAAACCAAAAATAGACAAATGAGATTACATCCAACTAAAAAGCTTCTGAACAACAAAGGAAACAACTAACAGAGTGAAGAGAGATCCCACAGATTGGGAGAAAATATTTGCCATACATCTGATAAGGAGTTAATATCCCAAATACATAAGGAACTCAAACAACTTTATAGAAGGAAAAGAATCTAATTAAAAAATGGGCAAGGGACCTGGATAGACATTTCTCAAAAGGAGACATATGAATTGCCAACAGATATATGAAAAACTACTTAACATCACTAATCATTAGGAAAATGCAACTTAAAACCACAATGAGATATCACCTCAAACCTATCAGAAAGGCTATTTTCAAAAAGATGAAAGACAAAAAGCATTGGCCAGGCGCAGCAGCTCACGCCTGTAATCCTAGCACTCTGGGAGGCCGAGACAGGAGGATCATTTGAGCTCAGGAGTTTGAGACCAGCCTGAGCAAGAGCGAGACCCCGTCTCTACTAAAAATAGAAAGAAATTGGCTGGACAACTAAAAATACATAGAAAAAATTAGCCGGGCTTGGTGGCACATGCCTGTAGTCCCAGTTACTTGGGAGGCTGAGGCAGAAGGATTGTTTGAGCCCAGGAGTTTGAGGTTGCTGTGAGCTAGGTTGATGCCACGGCACTCTAGCCCAGGCAACAGAGTAAGACTCTGTCTCAAAAAAAAAAAAAAAAAAAAGCGTTGGTGAGGATGTGAAGAAAGGGGAACCATTGTGCACTGTTGGTGGGAATGTAAATTAGAACAGCCATTATGAAAAACTACGTAGAGTTTCTTCAAAAAAGTAAAAATAGAATTACCATATGATCCAGCTATTCTACTTATAGATATTTAACCAAAAAATTTGAAATCAGTGTGTTGGAGAGATGCCTGTACTCTTGTGTTTATTGCAGCACTGTTCATAATCGCCAAGTTAAGGAACCAAACTAAATGTCCTACAACAGGTGAATGGATAAAAGAAATGTGTATATACACAATGGAATACTATTCAGCCTCAAAAAGAAAGAAATTTTCTCATTTGTGACAACCTGGATGGAATTGGGAAACATATGCTAAGTGAAATAAGTCAGGTGCAGAAAAACACGATATGTTCTCACTTACATGTGGAATCTAAAACAAACTCATAGAAGCAGAGGGTAGAATGGTGGTTATGAATGACTGGGGGCTGGGAAGAATGGGGAGATGATCATCAAAGGGTACTAAGCCTCAATTACACAGGAGAATAAGGGGATTGTTTTCTTTGAGGAACATTGCACAATGTGGTGAATATATTATAGTAAATAATGTACCAAACATTTCAAAATTACTGAGACTAAATTTTAAATGTTTCACTACAAAAAAAGTGTTTGAGGTAAAAGATATATTACTAGCTTGATTGAATTATTGTATGTTATGTTCATAAATCATAAAATCACTTTTCACCCCATAAATTATACAACTATAATTCATTGATTTATGATTAAAAAAATGAAAGTATATCTTGTTAATAGTATGGAATTGGGTCTTATATTTTAATATAGTCTGACAATATTTCCCTTTAACTGAAGTATTCATCTACTTTCAGTGTAATTTTTATGTAGTTGTTTCTAATTGTACCATCTACCATTTTTTTTTCATTTATCCCAGCAATATGTCATTTCTGTATATCTCCTCTTCTTCCTTCTTGGGGAATCAAATATTGTTTTATTATTCTATTTTACATTCTCTATTGGCTTTTTCACTTTACATTTTTAAAAATTAATTTTAGTGGTTATCTTTAAGATTACAATAGGCATACAGATTTATCTCAAGCAGGGCTACATTATCACTTCCAACTCTTCCTGCAAAATGCGAGAACCTTACAACAATTAACCTTTTACCCCCTTCCTGCTCTTTTTTGCTATTAATGTCATATGTTTTACTCCTGCATATTTTATAAACCTCACAAGGTATTTTTATTGCTTTTTTAAACAATCAATGTTGTTTTTTTTACCTACATAATTACCTTTCTCAGTGCTCCTCATTCCTTCTTATGCTTCTGTGCTTCAATCCATAACCCTTTCTCTTTTGACTGAAGAACTTCCTTTAGAATTTCTTATAGTTCGGCTGGTGATGAATTCTCTCAACTTTTGTTGTATGAAAAATCTTTATTTCACCTTCATTTCTAAAGGATATTTTCATAAGTTATAGAAGTCTAAGCCAGTAAATTTTTTCTATAAAAATATTATTTCATTACTTTCTGGCTTACATACTTACTGTTGAAAACTGAACCTTATTCAGTTTTATTGGCTTAAAGGTAATGTATCTTTGTTTACAATCAGGCTACTTGCAAGATTTTTTTTTTATTTATCTTCACTTTTCAACAGTTTTTATTTCCCATAAGAGTTGTAGGGGTTTTGTGGTTATTATTTATTATCCGTGGGGTTTTCTGTGTTCCTTGAATCTGTGGGTTGAGATCTTTCATCATTTTTGGAACATTCTCAGACATTTACCTTCAAATATTGCTTTACTTTTTTCTCTCCTTCTGAGGACCCAAATAGATGAAGACAGATAAGTAAATAGATAGATGATAGATATTAGAGATATATTTGATTATTATATTTGCTATTTCAATTGATCTGTCTTTTAGTTCACGAGTACTGTCTTTTTGTGCCCAGTCTGCTAGTAAATTAATCCAATGAGTTCTTAATTTCAGATTTTGTATTTTTCAGTTCTGCAGTTTCCATTATTCATTTTTTCCATCTTTCTTTTTATTCTCTTTAACATATCAATCATTATTACTTTATAGTCTTTTCTACTAACTATAACAGATGAATCACTGTGGTTCTCTCTTTATTGTTTCTTCCCATGTCCCTTAAAATTTCACGGTATACTGGACAATGTGTGTACAAGAACCTTAGAGACCTCAGAGATAGTATTCCTCCCCCTTTTGTTAAAGTCAAATCTCTAAAATCCAATAAACAATTTAGCTATGTTGGGTCTGGGTTGCAATTTTAATTACACTCAATCCATCTTTTATATATCTCTGTTCCTCAGGTATTACTCTTGTGGGTTTTTGATTCAGAGTTTGTCAGATCTGTTTGCTCTAGCTTGAAATATTTCAGAACATTTGATTCTTCCCTTCTGAAGTATTGGCTTACTCTTTAGCTTTAAGCAAATTACTTGGGAGACCAGTTGAGTGCTTGATGCACGCCTCTCTTCCCCATAGCACACTACCTCCATAGATCCTGAAATTAGTGAATCTAATTATTAAATTAACTACACTCTTCTAGCCCAGCCTCCTCTTTAGTTATGACCCTACTGAAGTCTCTCCATCTGTTTCATGTTCAATCTTTAGCTGTGTCCTGAATCAACAAATGCTTGCAGGGACAAAAATCCAGAAATATATAACTCATCTGGAAGGGTGCTTTCCTCTCTGGAATTTTAGTTTCTCTAGTTCTCATTGCTCCCACAACTCTCCACTACATTTAAAAATATGCATTTTATCATATTTTTCTAATCGTTGCATAAGGGGTATTGTTCTGCTGCTGCCTACTCTTCATACCTAAAAGCAAAAGTATGCAAATTCCTTTCTGATTTAAAATAGCAATGACATTGTTTGTGGATGGTTCTTTTATACTTAAGAGGTAAAATATTAATTAAATATTTAGCAATCATTTTCTTGCATTCAACAGCGTAAGAGAAGAACCAGGGCCAGCATCCAGTCTTCTACTCCCACCTATCCATAGCTTCTCACCAACCAATCTGTCTCTACTTAGCCCTAAATTTGAATTTTGGGAAGAAATGAAAATGTGGGTTTCATGTTTTAAGAATTTGCAAAGTATCCCCTTGTGCATGTGTCTGTTTTTCTCTCTCTGTCCCTGCTTCCCTCTCTCTGTCTCTCCCCTCCTCCTCCCCCTTCTCCTCCTCCTCCACTCTTTCCCTCTCTTCCCACTCTGCTACATACACACACATACAGAGACCAAGTTTTTATTTTAATACTCCCACAAAGTTTATGGACAAAAGATACAATGAGAAACTGAGAGTTAACTTTGCCACTTGTTTCTATGTACTCTCTTTTTAGTAAAAAAAAAAAAAAAAAAAAAAAAAAATTGGAGAGGAAAAATGAGGCAAAAGCATAGCTAAATTTTAATCATCCTTCCCTCCCTGGACTCAACTTCGATTAAGAGTGAAAATATCAGAAGGGAATATTCTTATACAGTTGTGATGGTAAATTTTAGGTTAATTTTATGTGTCAACTGAACTAGGCTATTGTGTCCAGTTGTTTGGCTAAACACAAGTCTAGATAGTGCAGTGAAGGTAATTTTAGACGTGATTGACATTGAAATCAGTGGACACGAGTGAAGCAGATTGCCCTCCATAATGCAGGCAGGCTTAATCCAATCCGTTGAAGACCTTATAGAAACGACCAACATTCCTTCCACTAAGAGGAAGGAATTCTACCTCCAGACCCTGTCTTTAGACTCAAGATTGCCATGGCAGCTCTCCCCTGGGCCTCCAACCTACTGGCCTGCTCTTCGTATTTTGGACTTGCCAGCCCCAACAATTGTGTAAGACAATTCACTTAAAATAAATCTCTCTCCCTCTCTCCATACACATACACACACACACACATACCCACACACACACACACACACACACACGTATACATCCCATTGGTTCTATTTCTCTGGAGAACCCTAGTAATAAAGATTTTGGTGCTGAGTGGGGTGCTGTGTAACAAATACCTAAAAGTGTGGAAGTGGCTTTGGAATTGGGTGATGAGTGGAGACTGGAAGAATTTTGAGGTGCTCAAGAGAAAAAGCCTAGGTTGCCTTGAAGAGCCTTTTGGAAGAAACATGAACATTAAAGTTATTTCTGGCAAGGTCTCAGACATAAATGAGAAACATGTTACTGGAGACAGGAGGAGAGGCAATTCTTGTTATCAAGTGGCAGAGAACCTGGCTGAATTGTGTTCTCTTGGGTAGAAAGTAGAACTCATAGTGATAAACTTGTACCCATTATTTAGCTGAGGAGATTTCAAAGCAAAGTGTTAAAAGTGCAGCCTTGTTTCTCCATGTCACTAATAGTAAAATACAAGAGAAAAGAGATAAATTGAAGAAGGAATAGTTAAGCAAAAAGGATCCAGAAGTTACAGATTTGGAAAATTCTCAGCCTATCCATGCTGGAAAAAAATAAATAAATAAAATGTGCTGTGAAGAGATAATGGTATTGTTGGACAACCATTTGCTAAAGAGATTAGTCATGTGACTTGTGGATCCAATTAACCATCTCAGGAGAAACATTGCCAGCTTTGACCCAAGGGGACAGAAATAGGTCAAAATGAAGGAAGACTGTCAGACTTCTAGGATTCCACAGGAAGAAGACAGACCAATTAAGCTATTTAGTTGCAAACCTGTGTTATATTTTTTAAAAAGGGAAGAATGACCCCAAGGGTGGTTCAGAGGCTGGCAGGGCTGCTTCTGTCTTGATGTGTCCAGAAGGCACAGGCCATGGAGACCCCACCTCCTAGGTTCCAGAGGCCATAGGCAGAGCTGCTACTCAGGACCAAGTGGGGTGGAGTCACCACCCAGACCCAAGGTCACAGCATCAAGCCCACAGGAATTATTATCAAGCCTTAAAATGTAATGAAATTTCCCCTGCTAAGTTTTGAACTTGCTTGAGACCCATTCCCTTTTAAATGGGAATGTCTATTCCATGCTGGTCTCATTATATTATATCAGAAGCAGATAACTTCCTTGGTTTCCCAATTTTACCAATGGGAAAGAATTTTTCCTCAGGATGAATAATACTGTGTCTTGACCATAAGTGATATTAATGGTTTAGATAATGAGATTTGGGCTGTTGATTTGGTAATTTTTAGATGAGATTTGGGACTTAAGAGTTGATGCTGGAATAATTAAGACTTTTAGGGATGTGGGGATGGGGTGAATGTATTTTGCACATGGGAAGGATGTGAATTTGGGAGGAGGGGATTGGACTGCTTTGGGCTGAATTATGTTGCTCCCCAAAAGAGGTACCTCAGTACCTCAGAATGTGGCCTTATTTGGGAATTTGGCCTTTATAGAGGTAATAAATAAACTTTATTGTGAGGCAGATATACACGTAGGAAAGACAGTGTGAAGACAGTCATGTGATCACAGAGGCAAAGGTTAGACTGATGCAGCTGCAAGTCAAGGAATGTCAAGAACTGCTGACCACCACCCGAAGCTAGGGAGAGGTAAGGAAGGATTCTGTGCAGACGTCTAATCTCCAGAACTGTGAAACATTAATTTTTCATTATTTTAAGCTACCTAGTTTTTGGTACTTTGTTATGGCAGCGCTAGCACACTAATAACAACAGTCAAAATAATTGTTCATCTCAATGGACCTTGTACTGAATTTCTGAATCTTGTACTGAATTTCCCAAAATTGAAAATTAGATCAAAATCAGAGATTGATTCAACTATACAAAATAATGTTCCAATGTCTAAGTCCACCCCAAGTGGACCAGATTCCCATGTCTAGAAAGTAGAACAAAGATACTACCTCATCTGGCTCCCTATAAACACTGTTTCTTTTTCTGCTTAGCTTCTACATTGCAGTATTTTTTCTATTCATAAATATTTGAGGTGTTGGGTAGATGAGGTTTGAATGTTTAAGATGGAAAAGTGTGAGAAATTTGAAGGTCATTTTCTCCATAATGGAGGGACAGAAGACCTGTGAGGAATTCAGCTACTCTTGAGTTTTCTTCTCCTCTTATGTTCCCTGGCCTACTCCAACCCCTCAAAGCTGAGCCGAATTGATTTCCTCACCTCAAAACTCTGTCCCCCTCCCAGGCCCTGGACCATTCACAACTTGATTTTGGCAGACCCAGACAAATGTAGTTTGACATCATGTCACTCTCACTTTTAGGCTTAACCAGGATAGAGTATCCCAGGGGTGACCACTGCTCTGATCTCTGACTCACAGCTCAGCCCAAATAACCAGTCTTCTTCCAAGCTAAAGCACCCAGTGGACTCCATCTGAAGAATACACTTATACTGTGGGCTTCCAAAGAGAAAGCAGAGTCTTATGACTTATGTGAAAGTAGTTTATCTAGCCTGGTTTGTGTTTGGAATCATATGTATAAAAAAACTTGTAATGTTCGCAATATGCCTAGTTTACGATTTATTATTTTTATTCTCTGGAGGAGTCAGCTGAAGTTCATGAAGCTTAAATAATCTTCCTTAGTCATTCGGTTAGTAAAAAAAAAATGGAGACAAGATTAAAACCAAGGACCGCCTGCAACAGTGTCAAAGAAGTACAAAGAAAATATATGTTTGGTTTAGATCGTCTCTTAGAGATGCTTGGTCTCTTTCAGTTTTTCAAATCACTTTATCCTCTTCCTAGTCTTCCCAAGGTGTTTTCTGGGCCTATGGGGTGGTTTGCTGAATCCTTTACTGACACAGGAAGAAAAAGTCTCTTATTTGCACAAAGTGCCCTTGTGACACTCTTTATGTCCTTAAAGAACCATATTTTCTTGTTTGATCACTGGTGACCCTGATGGCACCCATTGTGGATACCTGCCCTAGGGCCCTAACTCCTGACATGTTCTCCTTCAGCTTGCTCATGGCCCAGGGGTCCTGCCTGCTGGCCAGGACCAACCTCAGTTCTCAATGCTGCTTCAAATCCCTTTGGGGCTGGCTGTGAATCCCAAGTGGTCTGTCCAAAAGCCTTTGAAAACAAAGTCCCTGTGTCCCCGCAGTCACTACCTTTTGTGGCAAGGTCGCCGCCCAAACTCCCTGCTCACTTTCTGTCTCCCTACTTCAGGAGAGTCCCGGGATTTGGGATGCCTATTCCACGATGTGGGAAAAAAAGGTGGCTTAGAGGAGCCACACGGCGGCCCTCCCTCTGCCTGCACCACTTCTCTAACACTGATATGGTCTCCCACGGGCAGGTATAGGGCTCGTTGACAACACAGTGTTAGCCCAGAATAGCAAATATGAATTTGGTGCAAAGGATGTGCTGCTTTATATTTCCTATCCATGTGCATCCACCTGCCCAGGACTCCAGTCAGTCGGGAGTTCCTGTCTCATCTCTACCCTGCTATTCCCATATTTCCTTGCACTAGAATGGTATTTTCCCCCTCCTTTCCTACACGAACCCCCCTCATGTTACACCCTCCTTCTTTCCATGCAAACTATTTTCACATTTCCCTCTTAATGACAGAAAGGCTATGCTTTCAATATTATTGAAGAAACTATAATCTATATGATCAGGTCTGGCTCTCAATATGTTAACAGGCAATTATCAGTTGGAATACCTTCAGCTGTAATTAACAGAAATACCAACTCAATTTGGCTTAAATAGTAAAGAAACAGCATTATCTGATGCAATTATTCCCAAGGTAGGGCCACTGAAGGTTTGTTAACTCAGTGCTCAACTGTGTTATAAGAGACAGGTTCCTTACATCTTTCTGCCCTGCCATCCTCAGCCAGTTGACTCACATGACAGCTGCCACCATTCTAGCTGTCACAGGCAGGTACAATATTATCTAGCAGCAGAAGATAATTGCTTTTTCTTCTGTTGGGTTTTTTGAGGATTTTTGTTTTATTTTGTTTTGTTTTGGTAAATTTTTTTTAACAAAGTATAATATGCATCAGCATATGAGTTATTGTTGCCCCACATTATTGTCAACAGTTGTATTGTCACTTATTTTTTATTAGCCATTCTAGTGAGTGCCTCTTTATTTTTGCATTCCTGAATAATAATTGGTTATTTAAAGCTTAATTGGATTAATACAGTGCTTCCTCTGTAATCATTTTATATACCACATACTTTTGAAAACTAATTTTCACTATCAAATGATGTAAGCATTTAGTCAATTCATGCATTCAATTAGTTGTCAAAACAATATTCTGGTGACTTTCTTTTTTAAGGAGAAGGAAAGAAGTTTTATTACTTTGCTGGCAAAGGAGGAGGATGGAGACTCCTGTCTGAAATACTATCACTCTAATAATAAACAGAAATACAGAGCTTTTAAAGGGAGGCCATTCAGCTTTAGGCAATTGCTGTTCAACTACATTTGATGATCCTGATTGTCCCATCTTTGCTGAAGACAATCTACTGAACTCCACCCAGGACCTACTTTTACCAGGTGCAGGCTGGGCCATTTCCTGCAGCACAAATAACAAAAGACTTACCCTGCCTCCAGTGACTTTTTACAGCAAGGAAAACCTTGATCAGAAGCATTCGTAGCATCTCACTTCCCAGAAGTGCATCATGAATCTAAACTAATCTTTGGCAAAGAGAAGGAGACCGCCATAATTGGCTTAGACCAGGAATGATTCAGGCCCAGGCTAGCACAGGACCATACCTCCCTTAAGGCACATGGCCCAGTGGAGTAACTAAATCAAATCAGGGTTCCATTAGAAAAGAGAAAGAAAAGTTGCTGGTTATTGAGTAGGCAAACAAAAGTATACACTAAAAATACTGAAGGAATTTTAAAAATTATTGCATACCTCTTTATGAAGTCTAGCTTTCATAATTATTTTGTCTGTTCAAAATCTATCTTGTTAATCAAAATCTAAATAACTATTACATTAGACAAATGGATAAATCAAACTAGTCAGAAGATAAAACACAGGGAAATGCATGTAAATTTCAAATATACAGAAGAGAAGTATATTTCAAAAACTATTTCCCCACTGGCTTAAAACCAGTCTGTCACCAAAATGTTATGAGAGATAGCCTGAATTTCAAATGAGGTAACATTTGTTAGATAATATTGACTTCAGTTATTTCAGTTGGCTAATGACCAAGCCTATGTTTAGCCATATAATGCATCATTTGGCTATGAGCAGTGTTATTTGGCTTGCAGTGAGATATTTTTTTTCTGTGTGATACTTTGGTTCTTAGCCAGTTGTTTAAATTAATTATCTATTTTGCTATCTATTTTCAGAAATCACCCATTCCTGACTTTGGCTATAACACATATGTTTGAATAGCTATATATACATTTCTTTTTTTTTAAGATAAGAATAAATTTTATTGGAACTTAATTATATATTTTAAATTATGTCATTATCAAAAAATATATATATACACATTTCTTTTACAACTACTGTAGGTTCAAAGAAAAATAAAGTCCCTTAAGTCAAAGGTTGAATCTTCTTCATTCCTATGATAAACAATAAAATCCCTTAAATCCTAGTAAGGTATGATTTTCTTTTGACACAATTTGTTTTTTAAAAAAACCATTAGCTTAAAAGAATCTTCTCTTTGATACATCATTTTATCAACCAAGACAAACAAATGTCTTCATATTGTAGAAAAAAATGAGAGGGAAAAATTTAAGGAACATATTTTTTTACTAAAAAGATCCTATTAATAATTTAGCCTGTTATAATAATGTAGTCATCTAAGAAAACATACTCTTAAGATTGAAGGCTTTTACTATGATTTTCCTTAAATCTCCAAAGAAAATTTAATAGGATTTTAAAAATTAGATAATAGTTGTAATTACCCATACTAGCTAATTAAATTGGCTTCGCTTAAACATTAAAATTAGTTGGTTGGAAACAAATGTGCTATTCAAGCCTAATTTTGGATAAGGACATTTATGTAAATTCTTTTCTACGAAAAAGTACAAACACACGTGCTGATGCAGACAAGGACCAACTCCTCCCAAATTTCCATTTCCACACGTGTCAGCAAACAGCTGGATGCTAACAATAGTAGCAGGGGTTGTGCTTTTGACCCTTTAAAAATAAAAAGGCTCTGCTTTGAGAAGGCAAAGAAAATAATTACATTACAGGTTTAAATTTTGTGTGTCTGTTTCAGCCTCACCCAAGCTACCAGTACTAGTGTCTTCCTCTTGGAAGTTCAGCCACAGCCAGGGCCTGGTCCAGGGACTGTCAGGCCTGATGGTTTCTTCTGAGTCTCTCTTTAGCACATGGATACATCCCTGAGTGAACAGTGTTTTGGGCCCAAAATGATCAGTGAGCTACAGCCTCCCTAATTTACACCCTCCCCCATCCATGTGGGACCCTGGGGCTTAATTCAGCTTAGCTGTCTACCCTGGGCAATTATGGCCCTGACCCTTTCTCCTAATTCCTCTCAATACTTTTTCTCCAGTAATGGACTGGCCTTTCAGATTTTTCATCTTATTTCAGTCAAATCTCCCATCCTTATATTCTAGATACCAAAAAATAGTAAGAATCATGTCCATCCTATACCCTTCCATGACCCAAACCCTGTTCACATGGATCAGAAATCTCTGAAACTTTAATCTCACTTTGAGGCAACCTGATGTTGACACTCTACTTTAGACTATATTTTAGACTGTTTGCAATACCCAGATTTCCTCAGCCTCCACCAATTAATTATCAATTCTGTCCTGTCCCCAGGTCAACGTTGTTGTCGTAGAAGGAAGTTTTATTATGCCATGCAGCCAGGCAGGGCTGCTAATGACAAATAGGTACAGAACCCTTGCATTTGGTTGATAGCCATTTAATGAAAGTCAGCTCACCTCATGAGCTGGTGCCCAGGAAGCAGGGGACTGCATGTGAAGCAAAAACTCCCTCCTTATTAGCATAATTGGGGTTTTTTTTTCCGTAGTTCCAACTTTTGTAGTTTCCAACTGTTGCTAGAGAGCAAACAGCTGGTAGGTGGGACTATAACAAGAAAGGAGGCTTAAAGAAAGCTGTTATTTCTACAGTTCTTCTAATAAATGTGTGATATAGCCCATGTGTGATATAGCCAATCTGGAAGCACAGGAAAAGAACTGAAAATGAATGAAATGATACTTTGGATATATGAGGTCTCCCCTTCAATAATATGGTCAGAAGCATGGCTATTGTGAAGCACAGGTGGCAATAATAAGGGTAGGTTAGGTTTATTAAGCAGGCACTTTACGTGTACTAGTTAATTCTCACAAAAATCATAGGAGATAGGTATATTTTATAGATGAGGAAACTGCGTCACAGTTTCCTTACTCAAAGCCACACAGCCAATTAAATGGCAGAGTAAATAATACGGTATTATTAACTACATGTATACTTAAAGTCTACTAAGAGAGCAGATCTTAAATGTTCTCACCACACACACTGGCACGCACACACACCCAAATGCTAACCATGTGAGGTGACGGATATGTTAATTAGCTTAATAGTGGTAATCATTCATAATGTATACAAATATCAAAATATTATATCATATATCTTAAATATATACAATTTTTTTTGTCAGCTATACCTTAATAAACCTGGGGAAGAAAGAAAATTACAAATTTAAAAATAAATAGTAAAGTACGAAGTCGAATCCAAGTAGTCTGATTCAGGTGATCTTAAGTTGATATTAATATCGATCTTAATATTGACTTAAGACAAAGTCAAGCATCGTGTAGAAATGAATTTATCCTATTTCACTTTAAAATATTGCCAAAGGAATTTAGAAATAGTGTTCATTCTGTGCTAAGACAACAACACAAATTCTGAAAATGTCTTGTCCTTCATTAAATGATTGACTTCAGGTAGCACTGGAGAGAAACATATTCACTTGCCTTCCTCTACTGTTCTATCCTTAAATATTTAAGTACCATCAGCAGCCAATGTGAGAAATGCTGGGAACCCCAAAATCCCTAAATCCTTTACCAGCTATTTAACACAGTTGAATCTTGAGGGCTCCTAGCACTGTGGACACTTTGAGAAAAGAAACACTATTACCAGTTAAGACTTGGTTTCTCACCCTGATGTACTTGGCTGTGCCATTTTTGATCCTAGGAATCTTTTTCTAGGCAAGAAGCAAACCAAATGGCCTCTTTGGCCATTTCTCCCTGGGCTCCATCATGACTTTGCTCTTTGAAATTTTTCTTTTAAGAAAAGTAACGAGGAAGATGCAAAAATAAGCCCACAGAAAGAGCCTTTTCCTAAGGGCTTGAGTAGTACACATCATCCTTCCTTCCCCTTGGATTCTACCCTACTCTCAAGACTTTCCAGATAAGAGTCCTAAGAATACCCAATCTCTCGACTACCCTATTATATCAGATTCTGTTTCTGGAAGACACAGAAGAATGTTATGTGAAATGATCGCTAAAGGAAGATAACACAATGAGAGAAGTCATCTAAAGAGAGCCTGACACAAAATTTTAGAAGACAAAATTTTAAAAACTCTGCACAGCAAATTGACCTAATTGTGTCCTTGACAGAATTATTCTTTCTCAGGAGGAAAGACTAGGTTATGCTGTAGTAACCTAAAACCTCAGTGGCTTACAAAAAGGAAAGTTTATTTTTTTGTTCCCACTAAAATCTGTCTAGTGGAGAGGAAAAGAAAATCACGACTAACCTCGAGCTGGCTCTTGAAGTTTCTACTTCTGTCTACATTCCATGAGCCAAAGCAAATTGTATAATTACTACCCAAGTTCAAAGGGCAAGAAATTATAATCCTTCACTGTGACGGGCACCACATATTATGTGATGCCAATGGAAGCATTAATTGCTGCCAGAGAAGGGCAGTGAATATTTTGAACAAAGATACAATATGCCACAGGTTGTGTTTTCTGTCTAGTGGTGTATAATTTTCTATGCTATATAACAAAATACCACAAATTTAGTAGCTTAAAACAACACACATATTCTGTCATAGTTTTTGTGGGTCAGGAGTCTAGGCACATTTATATATGTTCTCTGATTCAGGGTCTCACAAGGCTGTAGTTAAGGTATCAGCCAAAGGTATGATCTCATCTGAGGCTTGGGGTCCTATCCAAGCTCACATGGTTGTTGGCAGAATTTAGTCCCCTGCAGCTATAGGACTGAGGCCTTCAGCTTCCCCAGGCCACCCACAGTCCCTTGCAACATGGTCTTCCCACATAGGCAACCCACAATATGGCAACTTGCTTCTTCAAAGTCATAAGGTAGTCTCTAGAGCAAGTCTACTAGAAAGACAGAGACTTGTAGAACATAATGTAATCATGGGAGTGACATGCCGTCTTCTTTGCCATATTCCGTTGGTTAGAAGCAGGTCAATGGTTCCAGCCACAGGTAGGGGACGTATTGTACAGGTTATGAACAACAGGAGATACAGATCATGGAGTCCACATTACAGTCTGTCCACCATAGGTCATGGGGTAGGAAATGAGTGGGGAATCTTTAGGCTTCCCCTAGAGATTAGAGTATACCATTGATAGATACTCCAAAACATGGCAGAGAACATTCCAATTATTACCAGAAACATTACATTGGAGCACCCTTTGTATGTAAGATTACTCTGTTTAGACATTGAGATTATGGCACAAGTTTTATTTCAACCCCACTACATTTCCCCTGCTCTGAGCCATTTTAGAAAATACTAGGTCATGATATTAATGAAAATCGTCTTTGTTTATTTTTATTTATCTTACTTTTTAGAAGAGGATTGTATTTCTTTTAATATGTACTGGCCCTAAATGTATTCACATCCTAAGGTCTATTTCACCCACTCCTTGTGAACTATCAGTTGGTATTTCCATATTAGTCACTGACAATGTGTGTCACCAAAATAGCTAATGAATGCAACCTATGCAAAGCAGTTTCTATCAAAATAAGAGAGAATGCCAGTCTCCTGGTTTCCACAATTAGTGTATATTATGTGTTTATAAGCCAAGCAGCTCAAATAAAAGACATTGCCAGAGAACATACTGAATGAAAATGTTTGCTTACCAAAAAGATATTTCTAAATGTTAATTATGACCAATTTGCTTTTTTGTAAGACTAAAATAATACTGCAAAAGACTTTCAAATACAAGTTGACAAAAATAAATCTGGCTGTTTGTAGCAGTTTATGATATATGTATTACGAGGAATGTTTTGACTTAAGGAGTGAAGGAGTAAAATCAATTTCAAAGGGAAATGCAAACATTTTACAGAGTATACCTTGTGTTGTATTGCAGTACTAATCAAGTGCTTTTTAGATGGGATGTATAATGTTTCTCCACTAATATAATAATAAAAGTACCCATGTCTTTCCACATAGATTTGTAATGAAACAATACTATATTTACACACAGCTGCTAAATGTCATTGGCAACACCGATGACAATATATTATAATTTCTGACCCCAAAGGTTGTATGTTATTCTTGTCCTCAAAGGTGCTGGAAGGCAGCAAGATAATCTAGATGAAAATTTAGAAAAGGTTACATCAGGCTTATACACAGGTCAGTAAATATTCAAACTGAGTTATAACTAAAGACATACTGAGTCAAAAGTTTTATCTCACTATTTGTGATGTATATATCTATCTTATCTCTCTCTCTCTGTCTCTCTCTCTCTCTCTCTCTCTCTCTCTCTCTCTCTCTCTCTGTCTCTCTCTCTCTCTTATATATATTAGGTATGTATCTAATATAATGCCAAATATCAAATGTTTTGGAAGTGCTATGCTGGCCGTGATGTAAAGAACTAGGCACTCCCATATTTTGATAATGAGAGTAGAAATTGGAACAATCTCCTTGGCAGGCAATTTGGTAATAACCATCAAAAAATCAAAATAAGGAAATGGGCAGTTGTTGCACAATGAGTAGAAAGTTCTATTGTGCAAGATGATTAAGTTCCAGAGATCTGCTATATAATGTAGTGCCTATAGTTAATAATAAGGTATTGTACACTTTAACATATGTTAAGAGGGTAGATCTCATGTTAAGTGTTCTTGCCACACATACACACACAAAACACAAAAGAACACAAGGAAATTTTTGAAGGTGATATATATGTTTAGTACCTTGATTGTGATGACGGTGTCATGGATGTATGCATATATACAAACTCATCAAACCGTATGCATTAAATAGGTGAAATTTTTCATAAACCAGTTATACCTCAATAAAGCTCACAAAAAACTAAAATACATATAAACACAGACCTAGTAGTTCTGCCTAAATTTATACTCACGCATTAGCGTAAAGACATTTTCTCAAGGGAACCTCCAAAAAGCATTATATAGTAAAAATGAAAAGGCAAAGCACAGATGTGTGTACATGAGATGCTCCCACTTGTATAAAAAAATGGCGCATATATATATACATATGTTTGCCTATATGTTTTTTTCTTCTGGAAGGATAAACAAGAATTGTTAGTAGTGGTTGTCTCTAGAAAAGGAAGATGGAGTGTAGAGTAAAAATATATATTGATTTTTTTTATTTTATAGCTTCTAGTACTATTTGAAATTTTTACCATTTCATTTTTTTCAATAAAAAATAGAATAAATAATAAAGTGAAGCTGACTTCCTCTGAATGAATCAGATAAATTGGAAGTCACATTCTAATTAGAATTATGGAGTTATGTTTTGGCTTCTCAGCCTGACCATATTTTAACTGTCCTTAGGAGGCTAAGTGAAGGATAGGACAGTTCCCACTCAGAATGCTAATTTTTCTTTTTTTCCCTCTGGCTTTCTGAGTAGAATCTGTGCTTTGGAGGTTTCTTCTGGGCTACAGTGACCTCAAGAAAATCAGCCTGTTAGGCTCAGAGTCATCTGAAGCTGAAAGAGCTGAGGTTCTAAGGGTGACAGCTTAGGCTGGGGTGGACCCAGGACCTAGATTGCATGACTGCAGATGTTAAGAAGCTGTTTTGTTGAGGAAGGAATCAAGAAGCCTCCCAAACGCGATTAGGCAAACTGCTTTGAGAAGTTTCCTTATGCCCAAAGTATAAGGCAATCCTAAAATTGGATTATAGGGTTAAAAGACTAAGAATGGGCCAAGAAATAATCCAAATTCTCAAACCCCCCTCAGTCTGGTCTATTCACTTACTCTTAAATCAGATTCAGACTACCCCCTGGCGGTTGTCTAGAAGAGACATTCCTTTCTGTCTAACTGTGGACCTTGATTCGGACAAATGGGACTTGTTATATTATGAAGACAGACTTCCCAGAAACAGAAAATATAATCCAATTTGCCATCAGGCCACGAAAAAAATCTCTAGCATGGCAGTATGAGTGAAGGCTGAGATGGAGAAGATAATAATTGGTAGGAAAGTTTACATTTAGATAAAAATATTTTTAAATGTTTTCTCTGCTTTGCAAATGCCTTTTCTTCTGGCCTCACTCCCCTTAAATATGCCACTATTTTCATTCCACCCAGTGCGATGGGCCCTAGCCTCTCTCTCAGCTGTAACTGATTCATTGGACCTAATTTGTACTCATGTGGGTTGATGTCACCTCAGCATATTCCAAGTCACCAAAGACACATAGCGTTACCTCATTTTCTAAATTACCTAACAGCCTTAAGGAGAATTTGAATCTCATGGCCAGAACTGATCCACTTACATTTGTCTCACTAGATTTGACGTTTTCTGAATTTGTGTTAGTGTAAGCTACAGCGTCTGAACATTGTTCCTGCAATAATGGCATCTTCATATAAATATAAAAGTATTTATGGGCATCTAAGTAGCAGATGTTAATATTAACAGAATGAAGAAGCAAATTCTTCCAAGTGCTCAGCTATTTGTTCTGTTTTATTTAGCTCTAGTGGAAGTGTGACCCTTCCTAGAGGGCTGATTCCTTAAAATTGCCTTCTGTCATCTGAGGCTGGAATGAAAAATATGTTCTCCAATCATCAAAAGCCCTATAGAGTTAGAGGATAGAGAAGAAGGGGTCTCCCACATCCTACAGTTTAAGGTAAGCTCATAAGAACTTTCCCCCTACTCTGGTACTTCCTGTTCCTTATTTTAAATGCAAAGGATTAAAATGTAATTATGATTTTTTAAAATAAAAAAATAACTTCTGCCTTTTTTCTTGGAGGAAATTTTTTTAAAAATTAAAAAAAAAATAGACCAAAAGATAACTTGCCCCCACAAAAAATGGATCAAAATTTTGAAAACTGACTGCTAAAATTAAAACTACATATGATAAGACAAGTAAAAAATAACTCTGGACCAAGAAATGGCTCTTTGAGCATATATAAATGGCTAAAAAGTGACTGACATCTGTCAGCATTGTGCATATAGGATACCCTGATTGACAGAAGCTAGAGTCTCTCTGGGAGCTCCTGGGTTAGGAGTTTCCGCAATCATCATCCTTGATCTCATGACAAAGCTCATGCCTACAGCAAGTGGGGCACATTCGTACCTTCAGATGGCACAACCAACCACAAGCCAATAGTCCATTACCGACAATCAACCTTAGTCTTTGTCCAAGCAATCAGCAACTCATGGAGACTACAAACCCTCCTTCTCCCCTCCCACAATTCTTTCCGTCTTCTTAGATAGTCAAGTATCATGAACTGAACCTTGTGAGGTGTTGTTGAAACAGTTGCAATCGATCGATGGTCGCAAAATACCAGAGTCATCATATGGGGCAAGGCAAGAGTGGAAACTGACAAGTCCTGTTATGGCTTACAAGACTGCACAAAACCTGCACCCAGTCCTCTCTGATCGCATTCCTTCGTTTCTCCCCTCTCACTCCGTTCCAGTCACACTTGCCTGCTTGATGATTTTCTCACTCACCAGACACCCTCCTGCCTCAGGCATCTTCACTTGTTTTCTCTGCTTGGAGTGTTCTTTCCAGACATCCCCCTGTGGCACTCCCTCTCTTCCTTCCAGTCCGACTCAGCTATCACCTCCATGGCACCATCCCATTTAAAATTTCTTCCCCTTCCCCAACACTCCTTGTCTCCTTACCTTGATCTATGTTTTAGATAGCTATTTTTTACACATCTTCTTAAATTGTATATAATTTAACTATTATGTTTATATATTTCTATCTACACCAAACCTCCACGCACAATATAATTTTTGTCTGTTTTCTTCACTGATGTATCCTTGGTGTCTAGAAGAGTTTCACATGGTCAATACTCAATAAATCCAGTGCTGTTAAATGAATAAATGGATGAATGAATGAAGATATTAACACTGTTAGGCAGATCAGTTCTTGTACTGTGCAATATTTAGCAGCAGCCCAGGTGAAAGAGGCACAGCCCTTAAGTAGTACACAAGAAGTGTATAGAATAGCAGAATTGAACAAGGTCAAAGAGTTAATGCAGCAGGACTTGCTGAAGTCTTTAGTAGTAATTGTTGGAATAAGTCTAGGATAGCAGTGGTTTAAACGGACGCTTGAAAGATTTTACTGCTTTTTAATCTAGAATGTCCCTAGTTTACCTGCTAGTCTAGCCAACCCCACCCTGCACAGACATTGCCTCTGGCTTAAAGAGCCTTTAATCATTCTCTGATCATAATCTCTTATTTTCCATTTCTCCTTGAAGTGATGCCTTCTCTGAAAGGACAGAGGACCCTGAGGATAAATTTACACAACCTAATAACTTGAAACTTGGCTCCCATCATTCTCATCAGAACTATCAACTTCCGAGGATGCCACTATGATATTAACAAGAAGATCTACATCATTTATAGTCAGTTGATTGGGTGGGGAGAGATTCTGAACCACTCTCTTCTATTCCCTCTGACTTCTTCTGTGACTTATCTGGATGTCTGCCTTTGAAATGACTGCTTTCCTGCCATGGACACATGCTTCCTTTTTTATTTGCTCATGAGTTACAGAGTACATTTGTGTTGTCAGCTTTTCTCTGCATCATTTGTTAAGTTCATGACCCACATTTGGTTGGTAATCAAAAACAGTGTTGCATGAATGCTAAATCTTCTTGGTAACTGAACACAAGTAGGGATCCAGTACACAAAGATACAAAGCAGAAGAGAAAAAATAATGTTTATTGAGCAAATATAGCACGTTACACTCTTTACAGATATTAACCTATTTCAACATTACAAGGAATTTCCACAAGGAATTAAATATGTTTTTCCCCACCAACTGGATTATAACTCCTTGAATATGCCACCATGCTTATCTTGTCCATCACTGTGTCCCTACATCTAGCAATATGTCTGGCCCATCGCTGGCACCCAATAAATAGTTTTCAACAAACAATTAAATAAAATCAAGTCATTGCATTTCCTCTTACCTATACATCTGGCCCAAATCCCAATTCTACAACTATCCTCATTAACTGTATTTTACTCACAAGGCTGATTTGGTACATTCTTTCTATATCCCAAGACTGCTCCTTAATGCAAATATAGTGGTCACAGGAAACTCAGTTAACATAAAGGAACATCATTCTGTCTCAGCTAGATTTTATTTGACTCTGACATAGAATCTTCAGTACAACAGCCATTATTTCAAATGCCACCTTGGCCTATTTGTACATGGTTCATTGAAGTAGTCTAGGATGAATTCAAGATTCCATACAACAGAACATTTTCATAAATATATCTTGTTCTGAAACCATGAGCTTTCCTTAGGACAATACCTCTTTCAAGTTATAGGTCATGAGAGCAGTAAAGCAGTTTATGGATTCATTTTCTTTCCCATCATCTCATTAGGTATAAATTAGACAACAAATTTGCATTTGTTTCTTGTCTTGAATCCTCTAGTAAGATGTTACTGACACTGAATTAAGAAACCAAGAATAGACTAATTTTCTGATAGTTAAGCATGATAATTTATAGATAAGATAATTAATCAGTGAAAATGATTTAGTTATTAAGAAATATTTATTCTGGTCATAGGCTCACTCAGAGACTACTTAAAATTGGTAAAATAATTTTAACTTCAATTTCACTAGTTTACTATTGAAACTAACTATATCATGTCATAGCCTTAGAAATTTTTACAGTAAAATAATGAAAAAAATAATAAAGCCATTAAGGAATTATTTTGTAGCAAACACACTAGAATCTTGTTCTTACAAAGTCCTAGTAATAAAACGTTAAGGGCAATTTGACTTAGACACAATTCAACCAGGAAGGCACTAGTGAAGGGTGACATTACTCTCTTAAGCCAAAAAAAAAAAATAATGTGTGCATTAATTTAAAAAAAAAGTTATGAGTTGTTACTAAAACAAACTGAATTGTCCAGAAAATTATCAGCAATATCAACAAGCATATAAAAAGAAAAGCAATGGGCATTTTCCTCATTTTTTCTTCAACATTTTCTTAATGATTTTCATGAACTTTTTATTCCAGAAGAGCTTTAGACTTGAGTTACATAAAAGTCCCATTGGAGTTTTTATTATGATTATCACACTGAATTTATAGATTTACTCGGGAAAAGACATATTTACCACATTGAATTATCTACACCAGAAACGTGTTATACCTCTGTTTTTCAGTATTTTCTGTATCCTTTAGTACAGATTTATATTCTTTGGGAAATACATGCCATGAACATTTTTGGTTAAATTTATTCCTAGGCATTTTAAAGTTTTTGGTACTATAGTGAATGAGCTCTTTCCATAAATACTTAGAATATAAGAAACCAAGTAAATTACACATGAACCCTGTGGTTCTTAGACCTGATTACCAAGAGGCCAATCACAATTCAGCGTGATCTTTTGAATCTTATCTTTTTAACTATGTTAAAAGGTGATGATTCCCAAGAATACATTCAAGGACTTTCTGATCAGAAACATGTGCAATCATTAGGTATTTAACTTGAAACAAGCAATTATAAGACAGAAACACACTGAAAGACAGAAAAATGAGAAATAACCTGAGATAACTTCACAGACATCTAATTACACAGGGCACATTGCAATGCACTAGCTCTTTCAGAGCCCAGGCAACAGGATGGAAGGGAAGCTTTATTCCAGCGATAGCTGCCAAAAATGTTATGAGGCACACGCAGAGATAATGGCTTTGAAATTTCATTTTATTCACCTTCCCAAATCCTGTGATAAACACCTGTGGACTGCTGAGTTTATCATTGCAAATGATAAATTGCAATGATAATCTCGAAAGGATTACAGAAGAGACAGATGACTTTTTATTAAAAGTAAAGTTTCTGGATTGGGAACGGAATTGTGATTATCATAAAAACTCCTATTACCTGAGCTTTCATAGAAACAGAATCCCTTGCTAGACATTTCTTCTCCATATGCCTTATGTCTCCATTTTTTCTCATTTAGCTTTAAAAGTCACATCTTCCACCTATTGAGTTCACTGAGAAGCCCAGTCATTTCCAACTCTTGTGAGATGAAGCAGGCACTTCACAGAGCTCCAAGAATAGTTTGTCCTATTTAAGAAACAGCAGATGGAACAGTTAATGCTGTGCCTTGCCTCATCTGTACTGTCAATGTGGCATAACTTTTACTTTCTATCAAAATCAGAAAAGTCTTTACCTCCATGCAAAGAGAAAGCAAAGCAGTACCTTTAAATCCTCATTCTCTAGAACAACTACCTCATGCCCTGAGCCCCTAACCCAGGATCAGTTTCTAAAACAGTGATATAATCAGGATTGGGAATTACTAAGTAAATAAATTTTTCAGCAGGGATTTGGACAATGGTGTTAGGTTTGTATTGAGACTTCAATGCTAGGTCATTTACATAAATCTAAAAGAAAGGAAAGTGATGTGTATCAAAATTATCAGAAGAATCAGAAACGCTGAGGTTTCTGATGGCAATAATCATGCAGGGGAATGACAAAATCAAACACTTTCATTGTCCACCCTGAAACACCTGTTCCTCCTCCTGAACGTATCCTGATTATGTCTTCATTCAACTTCCATCATCGCTTAAGAAAATGGAATCAAAGCATTCCTTCACTGAAGACATATATACTAAGTGTTGAAGTGTTTTTAAAAAATAAATGACTATATTAGAGAAAAACCTGTAATAGAAAGTATCTCAAATCAAAGGTCCAGCTCTTGATAGAATTCAGCGGCAAAACCCTTGAGACTTGGGCTTTTCTTTGACGGGAGTCTTTTGATTACAACTTCTATCTTACCATTTATTACTGGTTTATTCAAGTTTTGGATTTCTTCCTGGTTCAATCTTGAGAGGTTATATGTGTCTAGGAATTTATCCATTTCTTCTAGGTTTTCATAGTAGTCTTTAATGACCCTTTGAATTTCTACAGTATCAGTTGTAATACCCCTTTTGTGATCTCTGATTTCATTCCTTTTGGTCTTCTTTTATTCTTAGTCTGGCTAAAGGTGTGTCTATGTTGTTTAGCTTTTCAAAAAAATGGCTTTTTGTTTCATTGATCTTTTGTATTTTTTTGTTTTAATTTAATTTATTTCTGCTCTGATCTTTATTTCTTTTCTATTAATTTTAAGTTTGGTTTGCTCTTGCTTTTTCTAGTTCTTCGGGATGCATTGTTAGGTTGTTCATTTAAAGCTTTCCTACTTTTTTGATGTAGGCACTTATTGCTAAAATCTTTTCTCTTATTACTGCTTTTGCGGTATCCCATAGGTTTTGATATGTTGTATTTTCATTTTCCTTTGTTTCAAGAAATTTTTAAATTTCCTTCTTAATCTCTTCATTGACCTACTGGTCATTCACAAGCATATTGCCTAATTTCCATGTGTTTGTATATTTTCCAGTGTTTCTCTGTTATTTATTGATTTCCAGTTTTATTTCATTGTGGTCAGAGAATACACGTGGTATGATTTCAATTTTTTTGAATTGTTTAAGACCTGTTTTGTGGCCTCACATACGGTCTATCTTTGAGAATGATATATGAGCTAAGGAGAAGAATGTGCATTGTGCAGCTGTTGGATGAAACATTCTGTAAAGATCTTTAGGTCTATTTGGTCTATAGTGTGTGTTAAGTCCAACGTTTCATTGTTGCTTTTCTTTCTGGATGATCTGTCCAATCCTGAAAGTGGACCGTTGAGGTCTCCAGTGATGATTATATTGGGGTCCATCTCTCTCTTTAGCTCTGATATTTGCTTTATATATCTGGGTGCTCCAGTGTTGGTTGCATATATATTTAGAATTATTATATCCTCTTCCTGAATGGACTCCTTTATCACTATATAATGACCTTCTTTGTCTCTTTTTACAGTTTTTGTCTTGAAATCTATTTTATCAGATAGAAACGTAGTAGCTACTCCTGCTCTTTTTTGGATTTCATTTGCATGGAATATCTTTTTCCATCCCTTAATTTTCAATCTATGTGTGTGTGTCTTTGTAGGTGAAGTGGGTTTCTTGAAACAACATAGAGTTGGCTCTTATTTTTTTATTCATTTAGCCACTCTGTCTTTTGACTGGAGAGTTTAATCCATTCATATTCAATGTTACTAGAACTTACTACTGCCATGTTGTTATTTGATTTCTGGTTGTTTTGTGGTCCTCTCTTTGTTACTTTTTTCCTCTCTTCCTTTATTAAAAGTGATTTTCTCTAGTGGTATGTTTTAATTTCTTGCTTTTTATTTTTTGTGTATCTGTTATAGGTTTTTTTACTTGAGGTCACTATGAGGCTTGCAAGAAACATTTTATAATTATTTTAAGCATATGACAACAACTCTACATACAAACAAGCAAAGAGAAATCTAACACAAATTCTACCATTTAACTCCATCTCCCTTCAGTTTTAAACTTTTTGTTATTTCCATCCATATATTTTCATACTATCATTAAAAAAGTTATTGTTATGTTGAATAGGTTTGCCTTTTAGTCTTCCTACTCAAGATATAAGTGGTTTATACAGTGCAATTACAGCAACAGAGTATTCTGTATCTGTGTCCTTACTGTTACCAGTGAGTTGCACAACTTAACATGATTTCTTATTGTTCATTAATGTCTTTTTCTTTCAGATTAAATAACACCTTTTAGCATTTCTTATAGGATAGGTCTGGTGTTGATGAACTCCCTCAGCTTTGTTTGTCTGGGAAAGTCTTTATTTCTCCTTCACATTTAAAGGATATTTTTGCAGGATATAATATTCTGGGGTTAAGGGTTTTTTCCTTCACCATTTTTTATATGCTATACCACTTTCTCCCAGCCTGTAAGGTTTCCACTGAGAAGTCTGCTGCCAGACATACTGGAGCTCCTTTATGTTGTTTCTTTTTCCTTGCTTCCCTTAGGACCTTTATCTGTCACCTTTGAGAGCTTGATTACTAAATGCCTTGAGGTTGCCTTGAATGGGTTAAATCTGCTTGGTGTTCTATGACCATCTTGAACCTGAATATTGATATCTTTTTCTAGGTTTGGAAAGTTCTGTTATTATTTCTTCGAATAAACTTTCTACCCCCATCTCTCTTTCTACCGCTTCTTTAAGCTCAGTAACTCTTATATTTGCTCTTTTGAGGCTATTTTCTAGATCTTTTAGGTGTGCTTCATTCTTATTTATTCTTTTTTCTCTTCTGCATGCTTTCAAATAGCCTGTCTTCAAGCTCACTAATTCTTCCTTCTGCTTGATCAATTCTCCTGTGAGAGACTCTGATGCATTTTTGTCAATTGAATTTCTAAATTCTATAATTTCTGCTTAATTTTTTTATTATTTCAATCTCTTTGTTAAATTTCTCTGATAGGCTCTGAATTCCTTCTCTGTGTTGTCTTAAAGTTTATTGAGCTTATTCAGGACAGCTATTTTGAATTCTTTGTCTGAAAGGTCACATATCTCCATCACTCCAGAATTGGTCCCTGGTACCTTATTTAGTTCGTTTGGTGAGGTCATGTTTTCCTGGATGTTCTTGATGCTTGTGCATATTTATCGATGTCTGGGCATTGAAGAGTTAGGTATTTATTTTTATCTTCACAGTCCGGGCTTGTTTGAACCTGCCCTTCTTGAGAAGGTCCAGATATTCAAAGGGAATTGATTATTGTGGTCTAAGTCTTTGATCACTGCAGCTATATCAGCACTGCGTGTCCTAAGTTCAGTTATGCTGTGACTCTTGTAGACTCCCGGTGGTACTGCCTTGGTGGACTTCAGTAAGATGCAGGAGAATTCCCTGGATTACTAGGCAAAGTCTCTCACTCTCTGTGCTAGGCTGTAGGACTTGGATTAGGATTATTGTGGACACTCCCTCATGGCCACCAGTGCCAGATGACACCTGAAGCCGCCCTAGTCTCACCCAAAGTCAGTAGTGACTGTTGCCTGGCTACTTATGATGTTTATTCAAAGCCCAAGGGCTCTTTAGTCAACAGGTGGTGAATCCTGCACGACTAGATCCTTCCCTTCAGGGAAGCATGTTGCCTTCTGGACCAGGTTGGGTCCCGAAATGCCATCTAGGAACTTAGGCCTAGACTCAGGGGCCTCAGGAATCCACTTGGTAATCTATTTTACTGTGGCTGAGCTGGTACCCAAGTTGCAAAAAAAAGGCCTGTGAGCTCTTCCCTTTCCTTTCCCCAAGTGGAAGCAGACTCTCCCTGAGCTGAGCTACCCGTAGTTGGGGGAGGGGACACAGGCACTAGCTTGGCTGCAGCTGCTGGTGTCTCACTGGGTCACATTCACCCAAGTCCATTGGCTCTGTGCCAGCACAGCCACAGGAATTGCCCAAGGACTGTGCCCTTTGTGGCCTACCTTATGAATTTAGTCCAGGCCCCAGGCTGCTTTTTGTCCTCCAATTGTGGGACTAGCTGGAACTCGGGTTTCAGGGCAGGAGATTTCCCTCTGGCCAGGCTTAACAAAATGCTCCTTCCATGGGCACCAACAGAATTCTACTCTGTGCTATGTTCCCCTTGTGGCAGGGTGGCCCTGAGTTTCAATGCAAAGCCCAAAACCAGTTCACTCTCCCTCCCCCAGGCACACAGATTCTCTCTCCGCGGGCTGCTGGCACAGCACTGCCAGGGGATGGGGGACAGGGGGCGCAGACAATGCAAGATTGTCTTTTTTGCCCTCCTCAGTGCCTCTTTCCTTGATATAATGTTAAAACCAAGTACTATGATTGCTCGCCTGATTTTTGGTTCCTCTGAAGGTACTTGCTTGCGTGGATAGTTGTTGAATTTGGTGCTCGTGGGGAGGGACAATGGCCGGAGGTTTCTATTTGGCCATCTTGCTCTGCCCCCTCCCTGGCCAAAATTTTATAGGTGCCTTTTAATGGAACTAATGTGTCATAAATCTCCTCTTCTATTAAGTATATCTCCTGGCATGAAAGGCATTGGGGAATCAAATAGATCAAGAAGTATAATATTTCAGACTTTCCTTTAAAGTTATTTGAAGGAGAAGAGAACTGGTTCAACTCACAGTTTGTTCCTTCTTCCATAAACACGCTGATTAGAGTGAAGTTGACAAGAAATCATGGGCCATACTGAGATAACAAACCAGGGGGTCTTCACGAATTAGCTCAGCAGGCCTCCGAACAACTGTAAGTTGACCGTAGCCCCAAAGGATTATTTTTAGGCAAAATCTACCATTCCTAATTTTCAAATAAATTATGCTCTTACTCTAGATGATACTTCTAGAGGTAATGTTTTCTTCGTGTGCAATGTGATTATTTTATTATCTACCAACTCTTCTGTGTGAGAATAAAACAATGGGGTATACTGTATTAACAGCTAAAACTTAAAGGAGATAAGGTAGAGAGCAGGGGATGAAATTAGTCAGGGCAGGGTAGGCTATGCTGTGCTAACACATACACCCTACAATCTGAGTGGCTTAACGAAGCAAAGGTTTATCTATTGCCCATACTGCAGACAAACGCGCATTGGAAGGATATCCATGGTGACTCTCCTAAATTGTGACTCAGAGTTCTTCTGTCTTGAGACACTGACATCTTCAAAACATACAAACTCTGCAGTCCTAATGGAAGGAGAAAAGAGACCAGGATAAGTAATGTCCAGCTAACTTCTGCTCCCATTGCATTGTCAGTCTCATTGCAGAAAGGCTAGGAAATGGAGTCTTCCTGTTGCCCATAAAAAAGAAAATAGACACAAGGGACTGTCTCTGTCATTAGAGGCATGGCTTTGGAGCCAAACAGTTGAGGCATTGATTCCTATGGGACCTTGGACAAGTTACCTAATCTCTCCTCACTTGCGTTTCCCCATCTACAAAATGGGAATAACAAAAAAACCTTGCAGGGCGTTTGTGGTGATTAAATCAATTATCTGCCTAGATTATCCAGACAAAAGTTAATGTTCAATGTATGGTAAGTATTGTTACTGCTATTTAAATAGAGTTTTTTTTTTTTTTTTCCTATAACTAGCCCCAAGACTAACACAGATTTCAAGTTCAGCATCATCAGATCATAAGATTGTTCTTGGCTTTTAAAATCATCCTGTGTGGATCTGAGCTTGTCCCCAATTAAGCTTACTTCCCCAGGTCAAACTCTTCACATACTAACACCCATCCTTAATTTAGCACAACCCTGTCTTCTCTACTTTCTAATGAATGTTTCAATTGCAAAATTCCTGCGGCATTTAATTTGATTGTTAACTTCCTGGGTTTTGGTGTTTGCTTTTCTACTCCCTTGTTGGTATCTTTTTTTTCTATTACTTTTTTTTAAGCAATGGGTTAAAGCATTAGAGATAATATTCTG
>RJWJ010018099.1:0-32082 GCA_004363605.1 Indri indri
CCAAGTGTCCCTTTAGGCACTCCACAAACTGAGAAACAGGTTTCCTTTTAAGGCAATTCAACCTCCCTACAGCCAGAAGTTGGCCCTTGGAGAGAATGGGCTGGGCAGAAAGGAGGGGGTGGGTGGGGAGTGAGCCCCACCTCTGCAGGGAAGGAGGTGGCCAGGGCTCCCTCCAGCTGAGACTCTCCCCTACAGGCAGGTACACTGGAGGGCTCCTCTTGTGCACAGAGGGGCACACTGAGCCCATCCACAGGGGCTGCCTGGAGCTCTCCCTGGCTGTGGACACAGTCTTTGTTTATCAGCTCAAGGCACTAGAGTCCCGTCTCTTTACTGGGCTCTTGAGGGGAGACCCCAACCAAATGGCCAGGCTCAAAGGAACAGCCCAGCAGAGAGGTCCTGAGCAGATTTCCCTTCCTGGCAGGTCCTTGGGTTTCACTCATTTCTCCGCCCATGTTCCTGATTCCCTGGGGCCACGCTGGACGTGGGCCCCTGACGTGGAGCCAGGGAGAACAAGGGAGGCCTGTACGGAGCTGTGGGTCTCCCCAGAGGGAGAAGGGCTTTTGTGTCCGGGAACAAAACGCTGCTTGGAACTGGCTCCCATCCACGTGGTTGGGGGAACTTTCCTCCCTCAGGGGTGTTCCTGGGAGCTTAAGTTTGTCCCCTGCTGGTCCATGGGGCTGGAAGAGGAGAGGCCAAGGAAGACAGCCAGCACTGATGTGCTGTACGCCCACTGGGTGCAGCCACTCCTAACCATGCCAGGGCCACGACACAGTGACTGGGGGCACAGAGGACTCAGAAATAGCTGGATCTGCATTGGAATCTCAGTTCTACCTCTTCCAGCTGTGGGACTACAAGCAAGTTGCCTAATGTCTACGAGCCTTGTTTTTTTATCTGTAAAGTGGGCATATATTCTTTATCTTCAGACGCTGAGGATGAATTGGGATGGTGCCTGTAAACTGTCCGGTGCATGGCAGGCATTTAGATGGTGGCAGTCTTGTGCCTTGGCCGCAGGAGGTTCACCGGTCACGTGGAGTCACCTTATCAGAGGGAGAGGAGCTCCACCTGTGTCGTGTCATATGACCGAACACATTTTTCCCAGAAGCTTCCAGAGCAGAGCTCCCCTCACATCTCTCTGTCCAGAAATGGTCTCGGCCTGTTCCTGAACCAGCCGCTGGCAGGAGAATGAAATCACCATGATTGGCTTAGGTGACTCAGGCTCTGGCCCTAGATCTGGGGATGGGGCACCTCTGCCCAAATAAATCGGGTTCCGTGGGGAGGACGAAGGGGAAATGGCTGGTGGTCAGGCAGACGGTAGCACACGCTGCTGTTCTTGCTGAACGGTCCTCCACGTGGTATGGTTTTGCAGCCCTGAGTCCTTGTTCACAAGAGCATCTCGCCCCTGGGGTCCTCAGGACAGAAAGGGGCAGCAGGAACAGAGGGACATCAGCGGCTGGAAATGGGGACTGGCCCCAGGACTTGGGAGCTCAGGCCCCACGGGTTACCTGAGGAAGGCCGAGAAAGGACACGGCGCTCAGCGCTGTGCGGGGCCTGAGGCGTTGTGGCCAGTTGGGAATCGGGAACGGGGAGAACTGGGCTTCTGCTGTGGGCGCTGGTCCACCTGGCCCCACTGGGAGAGGTCGGGGGACCCCAGCCCCAGCCCCTCTCCTCGGCACAGCGTCCCCCGGCTCTGTGCACGGGCACCGCCTGAGCGCTCCTGGGGGCCGGGTTAAACCTCCGGCCCTGATCACGTGGGAGGCGGAGGCGCGTGGAGACCCTGCCGGGAGAACGTGGGTGCCAGGGCACGGGGCTTGGCTGCTCTCAGGCAGCGGGGACTCGCCGACTCCTTCGAACAAGAGAATGAGCCCGGAGGAAGATCTGGCGATTGTGTGGGTCAGGAAGCAGATTCCAGATGCAGCCTGGCTGTCAGGGTTGTCCCTTCCGGGATGCGTTCGGTTGTAAAGCAACTCGCTTACACGGTGAAGTGACCGCGTTGCTTTGTCGAACTGGAGAATTCAGAGACAGGTGAAAGTTTAGGTTTGGCTTAGTTTGGTGGCTTTAGCTGTCATTGCAGACTCAGTTTCTTTTGTATCTCTGCTCTGATTTCCCAGCGATCAGCTTTGTGACAGGACAGCCTGTCCCCCGGTGACAACAACCTCAGAGCCAGTTGCTCCCCTCCACTGCTCGACAGTTTTGGGGGGAGCATAGAGTGGGGTGCATCTAAGGAAGGGGAGGCGCTCATCACATTCCAGGATCCGAGATAAGATTCCTTAGTGCTGGAGAGGATGCGGTACCACAAGCAAATACGCAGCGGTCAGGAAAAAGAACAGGTTTGAGAAAGAAGATAATACGTTCAGATCGCTCATGTTAAGATTGAGATACCTGCGTGGCCTCCCGGCGGAGACGCTCACCTGAAATGAGCTTGGGCTCCAAGGAGAGGTCAGGGCCAGAGATATGGGGGAGTCCTTGGTAGGGAGGTGACCGTAGGGAGGGTGGGAACGCAGGAGATTGCGGGGAGAGAGAGGGACCAGGATGGGACCTGGGGAACCCCAACTTTTAGGATATGGGAAAGAACATGTGTCTTTCTCTGCTCCAACAAAGCCTTGCTGAAGACTCCCGTCACCTGGGTGATATTCCAGCCCTGGTTGTAGCCTGCCCATGTTTACCCAGCATCTCTGCTAGGTCCCGGGCTCTGCAGAGACACACCTATGCAGAGGACATGGCCCCAGCTGTGGCTTTGAGTATTAGGGCTTTAAGTATTAGTATTTTATTCATTCCTCGACTGCTCACCGACCATCCAAGTGAACACCTGTACGCCCAAGGCCATGCAGGGCTTGGGAACAGGACCTGGACCCTCTTCTTGAGCTGAGGCCCGTACCTCCGGCAGCGGAGACCATGTCTCCCTCTATCCTTGACATTTTTATTTATTTATTTTTCTTTCTTTAAAATTTTTTTTTATTGTAATTTTTTTTTTGAGATGAGGTCTCACTATGTTACCCAGGCTGGTCTGGAACTCCTGGGCTCAAGCGATCCTCCTGCCTCAGCCTTCTGAGTAGCTGGGACTACAGGTGTGTGCCACGACGCCAGCCTTTTTTCTCGTTTTAATTTCTTTTGTTTCTTTTTTCTTTTGTGTTTATTTTTATTGTATTTATTTTTCCCCCTCCTTTGTTGACATGGCTCTCTGGCTGCCAGCACAAGCCCTGTTCCCAGGAGGGTGGGCTCGGGTTGCAGCGTCCCTATTTTCAGCATTTCCACGACACAGATTCCTGAGCTGTCTCCTTCGGCTCCTTCGCCTCCTGAGGCAGCAAACCCCTCGGGCTCCCGGCCACTCCGTCCCCAGCACCCTGTGTCCTCCTGTTCTCACCACGTCCTGGGCTGCCTCGGCACCCGGCTCGTACCCGCAGCTGGCGGTGCCTTGTAGAGCACCCCTCTCCACCTCTGCCCTTCGTGAACTTCCGTCATCTTCCTCTTCAGTCATGTGTCTGTTGAGTGAGAGCTTGCGATGGAGGGGGAGAAGCGGCCCCCTCCGTTCTCCAGACTCCGACGGCATTTACCTTCCGCGCTGCTCTGCGGCGAATCCGGCACTGCCCTGAGGTGTTGCCTGTCTCACAGCCCTGGTCTTCTGCGTTAACAGTAATTACTGAACGCTTACCATGTGCCAGGCACTATGCCATGCCTTTGACATGCTGTATCTCATTTCATCGCCAGAAGTACTCTATGAAGTAGCTTCCATTTTTATCCCCATTTAACAGATGCGGAAGTCAAGGTTTGGAAAGACCAACTGTCTTGCCCGTTGCCATACAGCCAGTGAATGGCAGGATCAAGACCAGGCCAAAGCTGTCTGGCATCCGGACCCCAAGTCTGAACCAATACCTAGAGTACCTCAAAGTTGGTCCAGGCCACCTGCCGTGGACTAGCCTGGGGTACTCATTAAACATGCAGATTCCTGCACCTCATTCTCAGAGATTCTGATTTATCAGGTTTGGAGTGGTGCTACTAAATCTGATTTTGCAAAAGCCCTTAACCTGATTAGAATGTGCTCTAAAGTGAGAAAACTGTGCCGTGTGTGCCTGCCTCCTGCTTTTTCTTAAAAAAAAACCTTTTTTTTTTTTTTTTGGTGAGCTGTATTTTACATAGAAAGAGTATATAAAGCCTGTGTGTGCAGTTCCGAGAATAATTATAAAGTGAGTCCCCATGTGACTGCCACGCAAGTTGAAGAGGACACAGTCAGTGCCTTGGAGCTCCCTGGTGACCCCACCCAGTCATGGTCCCTTCCCTCTGTTAGAGGTAGACAACGGTTTGTGCTGCTCATCCCTGGAAGTGACTTTGTCACCCGTGTGCTCATCCCTTGACAATACGGGTTTTGCCTATTTGTGAACTTCACACAAATGGACTCATGTTCTACCAGCCCTCGTCTATCCGCTTCTTTCCTTCCAATTCTTTTGTTAGCTTCATCCCTGCTGATGCATGTAGGGGTAGGTGGTCCATTTTTATTGCTACTGCAGCCTCCTTTGAAAGCCTGTGTCTTATGCTGATTTGTGTGCTTTCAGGTGCCTGGCACAGGGCTGCAAATGCAGCACTTGCTCGGTGAATATCTTGGTTAGATGGGGGGCGACGGGGGGAACCTCCAAGTGAGAGTACGAGGATGTCCTTGAGGACAAGCAGGAAGAGCTCTGCCGGGACCGGCGGCCCCCGTGGGAGTTCTGCCTTCGTCTTCCTTTGCTCAGTCTCTGCCTGTTGCTTTTCTGTCCTGGGCAATCTGAGATGTTTTCATCTCCCTGTAAAATCGATTCCCTTTTCTGTGTCCCGTTTCAGAATGCCGAACTGGGGAGGAGGCAAGAAGTGCGGGGTGTGCCACAAGGCGGTTTACTTCGCGGAAGAGGTGCAGTGCGAAGGCAGCAGCTTCCACAAGTCCTGCTTCCTGTGCAGTGAGTACCCCAGGCCCTGCTGTCGCCATGGCCGCCAGGACGGGCCTGCCCCCGCAGGCTGGGCCTGTCAACACCCCAGGGAACTGGCCCCCTGGGACGTAAACAGTTTGACATTTGGCCGCAGTGCAGCTGGGGAGGGAACACTTAAGGGCCTCTTTGTTCCATTCAGAAGCCGCTTTCCGAGGGCTGAGCTGGCCGGAGCTGCGGGGGTGGCAGGCGTTCAGGGGCCGAGAGCCAAGCTGCGAAGACTCAGTTAGGAAAACTTTCCACTCAGCTCTCTCCTCTCTCTCTCTGCCACAATCCCGTCATTTCAGAGGAGACGCTTTTAGCACAAAAGTGTCCCAAAGCTTCACTAGCCTTTGGACCCAAAAGATGCCTGGGTAAAGGGCAACGGAGGCCACAACCTATGGTGAAGCTGAGTCTGGAGGAAGAGCCGGGCTCCTCCTTCCTCGGCCCCTCGTAGACCAGCCGTTCACTTCCCTGCCTTCCCGTCCTGCTCAGACGGCCTGGGACGAGAGGAAGAAAGAGCACAGGGTTCTTTCATATCCACTCTTAATAATCCAGAGACAGATTCGCTCCAGTCGCCAGCCTGGATGAGTAGGAAACCAGGCAAAAGACACCAAGCAATGAGAAAGGTCAGGTTGGCCGAGGGACCCTGACTCCACGATGCTGCGCTGACTGGTACCTGGCCAGGCGATGTTTCCAGGACGTGGTGACTTGGAGAAGCCTCTCCTCAGATTCCTAAATGGTTTGGTTTGTTGTGATCGGAGCAGAAGGTCTGGGTTAGAAGAAGAGGCAACTTCAGCAAGGTGCATTTTCCTTGAGAGCAGGCAGAGCGGGAGGTGGTAGAATGTCTTGGTGAACCCCTGGGTTTCAAAGCCGGTCTGATCAGGGTTTGAATCTGAATTCAGTTTTTATTATCTGGGCGATGATGGACAAGTCGGTTTCTCTCTGGTAGAGCTCTCCTGTTATTATGGCGGAGGTAATAATACTTACTTATGCGGTGGTTGTGAGACTTAAATGAAAGAGCTTGTAAAACAAACAAAGCACTTAAAGTGATTGTGAGTGTTCAATAAACGATAAACACTCCCCTGACACACACACACACACACACACACACACGCACACACTCACTGCCTGGGGATCTCTAGCACGAGGGTGTGACACAGAGAAGACCTCCCTGGGGCTGAAGCCCCAGCCCACCTGGAGAGCAGGTCCTGTCCATCCCGCCTCACGGGAAGCCAAGTCGGGAGATCTGAGCTTCCTTTGTCCCAGGTGACTTGTGCTCCGGAGCAGGATCCAGATGAGCCAAGGCCCACCTGTTCACTGCGTGTTCCCCATGTCTCTACCTGCTGCTGGGCAGCCCAGCCTGAAGCCACCCAGCGCAGGGCAGCAGGCCCCACCCCCGGCCCAGCCCAGCCGGAGTGACAGCCCCAGCAGTGCGTCTGGTGAAGGACAGTAAACAGGGTTTGCCGGAGCTTTCTTGGCTTCCAGCCTGCAATGGAGGCCGGAAACAGCAGCGTCTTGTTATCAGCAGTTCACTGCACTTAAGAATTTTCAAACCGTTTATGTTTTCAGAAGGCAAAAGAGAGGGCTTGGCGCTGGCTGGGAAGAGGGTCCAGGCTGCCGGGGTCCTAAGGGCCTCTCCCTGCTGTCAAATGTTGCTTAATCACCGTCTGAAAGGGGCCAGCTGTGGTGAGAGCCCGGCCTGCAGTCCTGCTTAGCCGGGAGGAGGAGGCACTGGTCTAGGGAAGTCAGGAATGCAGGGAGTGGCATAGGAAGGAAGGAGCAGGGCCTGGGGCAGGGTGTGCAGGGAGTCAGGCTGGGGAGCAGGGCTGGGAGGGTGTTATGTAATAACACCATGGGGAGCAGTCTCGTTCTCTCTGGGGTCTCAGGGCCAGTGCAGTTCCTGGGTGTCAGAGCTCCAGGTGGACCCCTTAGCACAGCACGCATCCCAGCAGTCTGAGGTATCCACACCTTGCTTATTTCTAGTGCCTAGAACGGGGCCTGGCACATGGTGGCTTCTTGGCAAAGGTTTGTTTATGAGTGGAGGGAGCATTATTTTTCTTTTTCAGTGCAGTGGGTGATAAATATCCAGCTTGAATTCAGGGCCACTCACAGCATCAAAGGACTTTTCCTCCTAAGGGAAAGCGGCTAGCAGGCTCTGGGCCTGGGGGCAGTAAGGGCCATCTCCCTTGTTGGCGCGGCCTGGGTGTGTCCCCAAAAGTTCTTCTGACCATGTGGGTCCTTGGCCTGGATTCTGCGTAGTGCCCCTTCCCCAAGGGTCTGGATGGGCAGGAAGACAGGACGATATACCAGGCATAGTCAGGGGAGAACCACCTCCACCCTGGCATGGCCTTTGACCTGGGAGCAGGGAGTGGGCAGGCCTGCAGCGCACTCCCATGGTCTCAGTGGGGGCTGCCAGTTCCCATTAGCAGACAGTGGGTCAGAGGCTGGGAACCTGCCCCGAGGCTGTGTGTCCACCTCTGAGCTGTAACCAGCTCCCTCCTCGGGCAGGTCAGGGTTGAGCAGCTGGCCCTGTGGAAAGGAAGAGCGGCTCCGTCCTAACCCCATGGTGGAGGCTGATGGGACAGGCCTTAGAGGGTTGGCCCTGGGCTGTGCCCCAGGATCCCCAAGCATAGGGGAAGCTCACCGGAGCCCCGCATGCCTCTGACACCAGGGTCTCCAGGCCGAGGCTTCCTGTGGGTTTTTGCCCACCCACCCCACGTGCTCAGCCTACTCGAGAGGAGCCATGGGCTGGCGGAGAGCAACCAGGTCTGGAAGTCCGGCTGGTTCTGGCCTGGCCCTGCTTGTGGCCAATTATGTGAGCTTGAGCTTTTTTGTGGGCCTCGGTTTTCCTTCTAGAAGCAGAGAGGATCACTCTCCACTTTCAAGTGGGGTGAGGGGGCTCTGACCTCTCCCCTGGGGCAGCCTCTTCTCTGTATTTCCAAACAGCATCACGAGGCCCCACCAGGACAGGGGACATCTGGAAGTAGATTTTCCCAACAAATGTGATAACAAATCCAATCTTTTTTTGGCTTACCATGATTTGGTAGAAATTTATTCCGGCCTTCCTTCAAAACTGCCCTCGATGGAGTCTTTGGTGGGCCTTGCAAGTGAGTCGAGGGTCCCCAACTACATCACTTGGGTGGAGGGGCAGAGGGCCGGCGTGGGAGGACCGGGCCTCTGGGGAACAGGAGGCCAAGGCAGCGCAGAAGGGAGCAGGGAGCTCTTCAGCAGGGAGCCACATGGAGGCTTCGACTTGGAGGCCCTGATGTCTCCTCTGGGCTCAGTTCCTGGGTCTCCTGCTGGAGAAACCAGTCCAAAGAGACCTCTGTTCCTCCAGCCCTTCTTATCTCCACTTTCCGCCTTCCCTCTGGTCTTGGAATTCCCAGTTCATTTCAGGTCGTGCAAGGAAACAATTCCAGGCCTATTCCTGACTTCCCACCCTAGAAGGGAATGTTGGAGCCCTTGGCCTGTTGTTCCCTCTCCCTTCTTCCCGGGAGCCGAGCCCCATGGGACGTGGTGGGAAGTTCCATATTTGGGCAGCCCGGAGTGCTGGAATGAGATGGAGATCTCCAGGGCAGGACAAGAGGGTCCTTATTTAGTCTGAAGTCTCCAACCTGGGGCTCAGGGTGAGAGGGAAGCTGGCAGAGGCCTGGACCCTTTAAAGGCAAGAGGATGGCAGTTGCAAGGAGCTGAGCTGAGAGCCTTCTGTGTGGGAGATATGAGGCGTGGCTGAGCCCTAGGTTTCTCTCTTCAGAAGGACATGTTTGAGATGCAGTCTAATGGGGCACATTGAACTCCAGTATCAGAATAGCACAGAACCAAATTAGGGCTACTGGATGAGACCTAAAGAAACAGGCGAAGTTGAGAGGAGTGTTTGGGGGTTAGAAGGAGTGATCTCTTGAGGCCTGGGTCTGTCCCTCCCCTCTCTTGTCTCCTGGTGATACTAACTTTGTATAGTACTAATTAGAGTAGCCAACATTTATTGTGGACCTATTGTGTGCAGGGTATTGCGCTAAGTCATTCACCTGTAAGATCTTACTTGATTCTTACAACCACCTTCTGGGGCAGACATTATTATCTGCATTTACAAATGAGGACAGAGGCTGGAAAGGCAAAATAATTTGCCCGAGATCACACAGCTGGAAAGGGAGAGAGCTGGGATTTGATTCTGGGAAGTCTAACTCTCCACGATCCCAGACTCTCCACTGTTTTTCTCCGGATAGCTGGGCACGGCTCCCCTCTGCGATTAACCCGAAGGTGTATGAGGCCCACAGGCCTTCTAGCTCATCCCATTCCAGTCCCTCTTACCCCAGGAGTCAGGAAATTCCTCCCAGTGTCTACCCTATTTCTTCCTGTGGCAAAATGATTTCTGAGATTAGAAACTTCAAATACTATTGTGATTAGCATGACCTGCATCTCATGTCGAAGCCCATCGTGTGTGACGTCTAATAAATGCAAAACTTTTCTTTTGGGTGTATCACTTTACCTGCATCTCTCCCCCTCGCCTCCCCAGCATGCCCAGATCGTCTCTTCTGGATTCCAGTGTCGGAGGCAGGAAAACCCTGTCCTTTTTCCTTCCTCTCTTGATTCTCCTGTTGGGATATGTGGTCTCTGTCAAGGGCAAAGAACCTCAGCAGGTGTCCCGTGGCTTAGGGTCAGCCTAGGCTGTTGCTTCTGAACCTGGGGCGCACTGCAGCCCGAGGAGGTACAGGGCTGCAGCGGCCTCAGGGAGATGCACACGGATTCCTGGAAGAGGTTGCTCGGCCAGTGTTCCGGAGTCTGACAAGCAGCTGCCACCCCTCTGTCCTCCAGCCCATCGGCCACCCCACCTGCCTCCATTTCCGGGCTGTTTCTGAAAGATCGGGGACTCTGTATGCTAAGTGCCCAGAGAGCTGCTGCTGCAGGGGGCTTGCAGTGCGCCAGCAGCCCACCCCAGCTTCAACGCACCGTACCCGCTTCCCTCTGCAGTGGTCTGCAAGAAGAACCTGGACAGCACCACCGTGGCCGTGCATGGCGAGGAGATCTACTGCAAGTCCTGCTACGGCAAGAAGTATGGGCCAAAAGGCTACGGCTACGGGCAGGGTGCAGGCACGCTGAGCACCGACAAGGGGGAGTCGCTGGGCATCAAACACGAGGAGTGAGTAAAGACCCCTCCCGCCCCGTTTCTTGCCTTCTCGCCCCCTCCCCCAACATCAGACACGTTTTCAACCACTTTTGGTTAAGCAGTGGAAGGCTCGGAAAGCCATTTATCTAAAAGGTAGTCACAGAGTACCCCCTGTGCGTCGGGCTGCTGGAGGAGCTGGGATTCAGGCGGTACTGAAACAGGCTCCTCTCTGCACTGAGTGCATCCTGCATTTGCACACAGTTCAGAGCTGGGGGGGCCCTAAGAATTACTTAGTCCAATTTCCTCTTTTTATAGAGGAGAAAATCCAGCGCAGGCTCAGTGACCTGCCTGGGCCCCACGGCCAGGGAGTGTCTGAGCCAGACCAGGGCAGCACGGTGGCCACACCAGCCTGGCTCTCAGCCCTGCTACCTCTCACCCCTGCTATGGGGAAGTCATTTCCCTTGGAAATGCCACAGGGTGTCACTGAGTCCCATGATCCCCACCCCATGGCACCCCCGGCCACTGACCTGCGGTAAACAGTGGCTACTGGCGATCAGCCTGGCCAGCTCCTCGGCCCTAGGGGATGGACGGAAATGACGGCTGAGTTACCAAGTTTCAGCCAAGGTCACTGCCCCAGTGGGAATGATTTGTCGGCAGATTTCTGGAAAGAATCTGTAATAGACCAGCTACAGGAATGAGGGGCAGAGGAGGGCGACTCTTAGCAAATGAGGTGTCGAGTGATTCCAGCGTTTTAATGGGGTGACGGAGGGAAGTATGATGTTTCCATGGAGACAACATTGTGCTGAGCCTTGGTTTGTCCAGCTGTAAAATGGGAGATGACCCTAGAGGCCCTGGCGGCCCTAACCTTTGCAGCTCAGGTAGAGAGAGCTGCTCCTTGCCCCGGCATGAGAGGAAGGTAGGCTTATGCCCTCGCAGTGCCAGCCCCGGCCGTACTTCTCAGTCTAAGTCATCTCACCTTCTCCGTGCAGGGCCCCTGGCCACAGGCCCACCACCAACCCCAACGCCTCCAAGTTTGCCCAGAAGATTGGCGGCTCCGAGCGCTGCCCCCGATGCGCCCAGGCAGTCTACGCTGCGGAGAAGGTGATCGGTGCTGGGAAGGTAAGGCAGCTGCTGGGCATGACGGGGAGAGGGGAGGGGACACCTTCCTGAAATGCGGATCCCGGAACTTTGCAACTTTGACCCTAGCTCTGCCGAGGGCAGCCTGAGCGCTGGGCTTTAACCCCTTCCCTTGCAGAGAAGGGGTAAGCCATTGTCCTGTGGGTTGTTTGCACCTGTGCCTTCCTGTCTCCAAGGAGCTCATGTCACCCACGAACAGCAACATCCCCAGCATCGATAGATTGCCTGTGGTCGGTTCATAGGGAGTTGCAAGGATCAATCTGTATCTCTAGTGTTGGGGACCGCAGGGTCTAAGGGTGCGTGGATGGGTTTCAGAGGGTCCACAAATCCTCCGAAATTATACGCAGAGTTCTGTGGGAACATATCTCTTTCTGGGAAGATGATCCATAGCTTTCATCAGATTTTCAAAAGGATTTGTGATCCCCAAAATGTTAAGAACCACCCAAAAATGTACTGTCTGTTTCATGGGATATAGACTCCCAATAGAGCTGGATTAGATGAGTTGCCCAGATCTGCTAGCCAGGAAGGTGCTAGGCCAGGATCGAGCCCAGGTTTGTCTGACTCGGAAGCCCTTGTTCTTTCTGCTCTTACTACTCCTACTGTTAACTCTACTTTGGGCCATTCAACCCTTTTGAACCCATCTCCACAGCTGGAAAATGGGCAGGAATTGTTCATCCCAGCATGGTGATGAAGAGCTTGGACCCTAGACGAATGCTGGTCTGAGTCTTAGTTTTGCTGTTTACTAGTTGTTTGACCTCGGGCGAATTTAGCCTGAGCCTCAGTTCTGCATCCAGTGGGCCTGGATGATGGAGCAAGTGACGGTCCCTGAGAAACAAGGTAGTCTGAAGATTAAACGAGACAATGCCTGTATGGTGCACAGTGTAGTGCCTGGTACGTGCCAGTATGGGCCAGCTATTGTTATTGTTATCGTTGTTTGCTTTGGGGGGTTGCTGTGAGGTCAGAATGAAGATTGCTGTTGATTAAAGGATGAAAACAAGGGACATTGATATTATTATTAAGTTGGGTTCTTTTTTCTCTGTCTCACCAGGAGAACAGAAAATTATAAAAAATACTCAAGAGTCACTATCTCTATTATTTAGACAGGGTATCAGGTAAAGTTAAGGCTGTACTAAGGAGCAGGATAAGAGAGTTCTGCATTCAAATGGAAAAGGCAGGCAAAGCCATCACCTCGATTGCCCGTGCCAAGAAAGAAATATTGAGAAGCCGGGAGTACTTTAAGTGCCGTATGAGTGAGCAAAGGGATTGGGCTTATTTAAAAGGGGGGGTGGCCCAGGAAATGCGGTTGCGGTCTGGCTGGGATTCAGCCCTTCTCCAGCCTGGAGAGCTTGGGGTAGCAGCCCCTGCTTTGCAGAGGCGGCGGCAAAGGCTGGGTGACTGTTGAGGGTGCACCTGGTGCCGAGGGGAGGGTCGAGACCCAGGTCTCCCAGCTCAACATTCTGGACCCCACTACTGTCTCTTGGGCACAGGAGGAGGGGCCACCGTGTGAGCTCAGGCAGCCAGGAAATCCGAGGGGATCCAGTTTCCTTTCTTATCCTCTCGCCCGGACACCGGGCGGCTGTGCTGAGGGAATCTCTTTGCCCTTAAAAGGCCTTGTTTCTTCCTGTCTGACTGCTGTCTGCCTCTCGCTTTTCCCGGGTTCAGCAGAGCTGTCTATATATCAGCTTCTTAGCCCGCTCAGCTGTTGCTGATGGGAGCTGGCTGCTGCGGAGTCTGTCTGTGAAAGGTCCCATCATCGTGTACAAACTTGGGCCTCGCTTGTCCCTGGGAGGCTTGCCCTGTGTTGCCTTGGGCACCTCTTTGAACCACACGGGGCCTTCTGCGGCCTCCAGAGAAACCACACTCCTCAGGCCTTTTCCTGCCAGGATGAATGCATTTCATAGACCCTTTCTCCTTCCAGAGTGACACTGGAAAACATTGACTCAGAGCCTCCCCTGTGCCAGGCCCCATGCCAGGCACTTTACACTGGTGACATCATTTCATGCTCACGGCTACCTAGTGAGAGAGATACCCACTGCCAGAGAGGTGAGGGCCTTTGGGCAAATGAAACACCCGGTTCTAGAATTTCAGAGGCCTGGCTGGTTCAGGAGAACCCCCACTACACACGCCTGCTCTGAGGCTGGGCCTCATGCGTTTAATACCTGGTCCTGACATCCCTTCCACAAGGTAGGCAGGGCTCCCACCTGAGGAAACCACGGAGGCCGGGCGACTAGTAAGCAGCAGTACCAGGAAGAGCCTAGAGCCCTTGCTCACACCACTAACCCACGGGCAGGAGAAGGCTCATCTGGCCCCGCCTGTGGGAACAGCTACCTTGGCAGTAATCCCACCCTCTCAGCTGCCTTTTGTGGCATAGCTGGTGCCACTGACCACCGAGCCATTGCAACACCGCATCGAAGATGGTGTGAAGTGTGGTCCCTGGCCTGCTCCCTCCACGGCCTGCACCACAGGCCATGTCCTGTCTGCGGTACCAGCTGAGCAGACTTTGGACGTGTCTTGGCCCTTCCTCCATGGTTACGTCAAGGGGAGTGGCGCTGGCGGGGAGGGAACCCTAGTCACCCAGCAGCATTACCTGTTTCCTTCCCCACCTAGTCCTGGCATAAGTCCTGCTTCCGATGTGCCAAGTGTGGCAAAGGCCTTGAGTCAACCACCCTGGCGGACAAGGATGGCGAGATTTACTGCAAAGGTGGGTGCTTTCACTTACGAATGAGGGTCATGGGGCCCAAGGGGGGAGGGGCCCTAAGAAGTTGTGGCTTTGCTGAATGTCAGCCAATTCCTGGCCTTGGGACCTGAGAGCCAGGGCATCTAGCATGACTCCTTCATTTTACAAATGAGGACAAGCCCAGAGAGAGAAAGCGACTTGGCCAGAGGCATGCAGGAAATCGGGGCAGGCATGGGGCTAGAACCTAGCCTGCTACCTCCTAGCCTGAAGCTCTTACAGCCTGGAGCCTCCTCACTGCTGGGGCTTGGGGTGCTGGAGAGGCGAGGGGCGCCGGTGGACTTTCTTTGCCAGAGGTCTGGCCAGGCACTCGGGGTGGGGTATCTCCAGTGGGAGGGTGGCCGGTGTGGCCGGGGCAGGGGAGCAGGCTCTCACCTCTCTCCTCTCTCTGCAGGATGCTATGCTAAAAACTTCGGGCCCAAAGGCTTTGGCTTTGGGCAAGGAGCTGGGGCCTTGGTCCACTCCGAGTGAGGCCACCAGCGCCCGCCGCACCCTGCCCACTCCTGCGCTTTTCATCGCCATTCCCTTCCCAGCAGCCTTGGAGGCCTCTAGGATGCCTTCTCTCTCAGCCCTGCCACACATCACTAATGACTTAAATTTGGTTGTCTGGCTCCCTTTGGTTTGGGGGTCTGCCTGAGGTCCCACCCCACTAAGGGGCTCCGCCTTCCTGGCATCCCCAGTAGGAGACGGCAGTGGTTTTGATCCGGGTGAGCCCAGGCTGCCCCCCCGGCTCCCACACCTCACCCCCCAGCCCTCCGTTCCCAGCCTGTTGGGCTGAGTGTCTGTCATCAGCTGGCCAGGACGCCCGAGCCCCCGTCGTGGAGACGCGGCAGCAGCAGCAACAGGCCGGAGGGGCAAGGCTGCAGGACCAGATGGGGCGGAGGAAGGCTGGGGTTTATTGGATCCCAGACATCCTCTGTGAGAAAGAGGGTGGGCTTCTTGGAATCCCTCCAAAAAAAGAGTCTCAGCTTGGGGAGTCGCTGTGGGAGGCAGAGAGGATGCAGGCAGGACTGCAGGAGGCCCCGCTTCTCCAGGCCACCTGCCTGTGAGTCTTCGTGCAACTGGCGTCCCCCCACTTGGAGTTGAACAACCCAGGTCTGAGGACCCCAAAGTCAGAATGTTGTCTGACCTCCTCAGACAGGCTTGGTGTGAGGATCCCAGTGAAATGCCCCCAGGACACATTCACATGTATCAGTGGCCCAAACCTCCGGGGAGTTAGCTCTGGGCCTGCCCCTGGGTCCTGAGGCTGCCGTTGGGAGCTCCTGCCTGTCCCAGCACTGCCCAGGGCTGTTCTCGCCACGCCTGCTTGGTCCTCAGATGTGGAGGGAGGCGGACAGTCTCAGTCTTCATCCAGACACCTTGCCCTCTGCCCCCTCCCCCCGCCCCGGTCCTCGGGACCTTCCCTCCAACCCAACACCCTGCCCCCTCCACTCCACTCTTCTCCAGGGACCCGTCTCTGGCCACATCACTCCATCACTCGGTCCCTTCCAGGCCCCAAGTCAGGAGCAGTGGGGGAGGGGGCAGGGGCTGGTGACTGAACCGGTGGCAGGCACGGGCCATATTCAAGCTGATTTCTCATCTGGTCAATAAAGCTGTTTAGACCAAAACTTCGGTGTCCGTTCCTGCACTCCTGTGTCTGTGGAGCACCGCCTCTCCCCAGGGCCGGTGGGTGGGTGGGGGGGGGGACTTGATGGGACAGTGAAATCAGCAGGAGGCCGGCTGGAAATGAGTCAAAGTGGGTTTCTTCCTGCTTCTTCTCAAGGACCAGTTACTTTTCAGTATCGATTCTAACTGAACACACTGCCCAAAGTGACCTGACCAACCAAAGGCCACTGCCTATCCCTGTCTGGCCTCCTCCCGCACATCTGGGCATGGGAAGTGTGTGGGCTTTGGACTTTGAGGGGCTCAGCCAGACCCCCAAATTGTGCTCAGAACTTCTCCCAGCTTGGAAAGCCCCAGCGAGAGAGGGAAACTCAGCCAGAGGAACTTACGTGTCAAATCCAGAAAGCTCGCTTCTGCCTAGGAGGGGTGGGGTGGAGGGGCCTAGCTCAGCCTTCCACATTGTTGGGGCCCCCACAGCCTAGCCCACAGAAGGCCACATTGTTTTGGAAGTAGGCTCATTTGAGGGGTCACTGTGTCCTTCATCTTGGAGATACCTGTCTGATGCTTTGGGGCCGGGCTTCTCTGCTTCAGCCCTTCTTGAAACGTGCACTGAATTTTGAAAACAACAAGAAGCAGATGCTTGAACAAGGCCTGTGTACATGTTGCCCAGATGAGCAGATCCAACAGTGGCCTTGACAGATCCCCCTCCTTGACTCTGGGAGTGGGGCCTGTGCGTGTATGAGACAGGTCAACCGGCAGAGCAGTGGGAAAGTGCAAGGCGACAGGTAGAATTGCTGGAGGAGTCCAAAGGAGAAGGCCGGCCAGGTGGGCGCTGGCTGGGAGCTCCCCAAGCGGGGCCAAGGTCTCCTTTGCCTGGCATCCCCTCTAGCTCCGGCACAGAGCGTGGCCAGGGAGGTGCTGGGGGAAAGGTTTGTGTAGGGAGGATGGATGGATAGTTCCACAAACACAACTGGATCCTCCTCCTGTCCTGGGAGGGGCCCCCAGGAGCCGCCAGCCCAAAGCTGGAATAGGCTGCCCTCTGCTGGCTGCTCGGGCTGGCCTCTCGGCGCCCCACCCTCCCGGGCCCAGCCACACCCGCCGTCCTGCTGGGGACCACGGCTGTTACAGGGCAGCCCCACAGTGGGGATGGGGCCTGGCCGCGCCTCCCGGGAGTGAGACCCGGGGAGAGGCGGAGGGGCTGTCAGCCAGGTGCGGCTGGGCCGGGAAGCACCCTCGGGGCACGGACGGGCGGGGCGGAGGGGCGGCGCTCGCGCTGTGCCCGGAGACACCAGGTGGTGCTGTGGGGTCGGGGCGAAGGCAGGCGCTCGGGTGGGCGCGTCTCGGCCCTCCCCGCCCCGTGCGCCCCGAGGACGCTTGGCTCGCGCGCGCCGCACACTCTTCCCCGATGTTGGCTTCTCCCGCGGAGGATTCGCGCACAGAGCCCTGTGCTATACCAAACCGCGGACCTGACCGAGAGGTGAGCAAGGATATTTATGTCCATTCCGGTGTTTCTTTTCTCGTTTCTGTGACCCCTGAACAAGGTGTCCAGGGCGCCCCCAGGAGAATGCATTGGGTGGGAGCGGTGCCCAGTTGCAGGAGTGGCTGCGCCCTGGGCCTTTAGGGTGTGGCGGGAAAGAGCTGACCCTTCGGAGGGGAGGCAGGCCCAGCCCCCTCGGGCTGCCCTCCGGCAACCTGTTTGGGTCACCTGAGAGGCCGGAGCGGGGCGGACTGGCGGAGCGAGGACAGAGATCCTTAGGGGAGTCGCTGTTAGGTGTGGGAGTGATGTCTGAATCGAGGGCACAGACATTCTTTGAGGGTCAGAAATCCAGCGAGGCACGGCCCCCGCACCCAGCTCAGGCGAGAGCGGCGGAGGCAGGTGGGGCGGAGAGAGGAGCTCGGCCGACTCCGGGAGGACTCCGGCCCCGGCCCGCCCCGCCTCCGGCCCGCCCCCTCGTTGTGAGAGGCGGGGAAGGAAGCCTTTTAAAGCGGATTTCCAGCCCCACCCTTGGAGATTCCGATTCTGTTGGCGCGGGCGGGGCCTGGGAATCCGCATTTGAAAGGCTCCTCCGGTGGTTCCGGCGGCCAAGCTCCTCCAGGCTTGAGAACCTGCGGCTGGTCCAGCCTCCCGGCCCTGCCGCTACCCGCCGATGGGGCAACCGCCTAGCTGCCCCGAGCTCAGTGCCCCGCCCGGCAGCTGCCTCGGAACAGGTCTAATGATAAGAGAGAACTTCCTATTTCTGTCTCCTAGAGTCATCCAGAGCAGGTCTAAACCCTCTCTCAGCGCTTCGGAGATTTGATGGGCTGCCCCAGTCCTCTCCTTCCCAGCACAAGCGTGGCCTGGCCTTTCGGCGGTCCCTGATGGGGGCGCCAGGGAGCCCAGTAAGTTCATTTCATCAGTCGAGGAGGAAAAAGACAGCCAGGGGTGCAGACTGCCCAGGGGCCAGAGAAGCACACTGGGGACTTGCAGTGGGTCAATGCAGCAAAACAGAAGCAGCTCCCTCTGAGAGAGACGCTTTCCCTGCCTCAGACCCAGCTCCACCCACACTAGCCTTCTTTTGCACATTTTGGAAACACCATTCATCCATCTTGTGCGTTTACCACGTGCCATAGACTGCTGGAAGACCTTAAATGTATTAATTCATTTAATTCTCATAATAACCCTGTGTGGTAGGTGCTGTCATCATACCCATTTACAAACGATCAAACTGAAGCCAAGAACCAAAGAATAATTCAGGAATTGGCTCAAGGTCAAATGGCGTATAACTGCAGGTGGCTGGGTCCAGGTCCCATCCCTGTACTCTCATCTTAAGAAAAAACTGCCACCTACCGGGGGTATGAGGAGTGGTGCTAGAACAGTAAGTTAGGGCCATAGCTAACATTTGTTGAGCGCATACGATATGTCTGGCACCAGTCTAGATGCTGTCCTGTTTGATTGTCACATAAGCACTAGGAGGTGGTTAGATTATCTGTTTATCATAGAAGAGGGAACAGATTCAGTGAATTTTTAAGTGACTTAATCAAAGTCCCTGGTAAGTGGTGGAGCCAGGATTGGAACCAACTATGTGACTTTGGGCCAACCGCCTCCCCTCTGGGTGTCAGCTCCTCATTTGTGAAATGAAGATGTTGGCCTAAATTAGTTCCAAGGAAGTGCTTCTCAAGGTTTAATGTGCCTATGACTCTCCCCGGGATCTTGTTAAAATGCAGATTCTGGTTCAGTAGTTTCGGGTGGGGCCTGAGATCAAGCTCCCAAGGGAAGGTGGTGCTGCTGCTTCTCCTGGGACGGTGCTTGTGCAGCTGGGCCCCAGGGGACCCGCCCAGCTCTGATGTTCTCAGTTTATGGACCTCAGAAGACTCGCCCCAAAGGCCATGGAAATTCAGGAAGCAGACTGTCATGAATGAAGCCCTTAGTGGGCATTTTTCATGCCTGGACAAATCCTTGGTGCCTTTTCTGAAGCACCTGCCCCTAAGCCTTCTACATTTCTACTCTGTTCACCTCAGCCTGACTCTTCCAGAGAGTTCAAGGGCTTGGTCCTGGGCCAAGGGGGACTGTTGCTCCCTATTGGAGGAGTGAAGAGGAGTGTCTGTGGGCCTGCCTCCTGGGGGCACCCACCCATCCCGTGGCAACCACACTGTCTGGTCCTTTAGCTATGTTCCTCATCTTCTGGGCACATGGTAAGGTTACATTTCTCCTCCTTCCTTGAATTTAGATGTGGCCATGTGGCTTGCTCTGGCATCTAATTGAGACCAGAAGTGACTCATCCCTTTTCTCTGTTGTGGAGAGGGTGGAAGTGATGACAAGATGGAACCTCCATCAACCTGGGTCTGTGTGTACCACAATGAGCAGAACCTCCCCTGCCAGCCCAAGTAGGACATCTGGTGTGAGTGGGATAACTTTGCTGTGTTAAGCTATTAGGTTTGGGGGGAGTTTGTCAGTGCAGAATAACCTAGCCCATCCCGACTGGTACACATACTGATATCAGCAGTGATGTGGGGATATCACCTTAAACAGGCCGTGGCCAGTACTGGGAGACCATGTTTCTGCTAAATCAGGATTGTGGTCCGTCAAAGATCTAATATTTACCTCTGGGACCTTCAGCAGGAGGACACATCTTCTTGCCAAAGGTAGGAGGGGATTCCTTGAGGATGTGACCTCCACCTCCCCCTGTTTCGCCAGTCCCTGTTAGAAGAGAACTCTGATTCGGCAATCTGCCATTGTATCCCTAGAGCCTAGCCCAGGTCCTGGCTCACAGGATACTTAATTCACACACAGCGGGTCTTACTCTAAAGTTCCTTTCCATGAATCTCCCCATAGATCACATCTAGGAACGTGCTGTGAACCTCCCTCTCCTCCCTCAGCCCCTCCACGCGTCCCTCCGCCTTGAGCTACCTGTTAACTTCCTCTCGCCCCAGTCCCAGGCTGGACAGCTCACAGCCTCCTCCTCCGTCTGATCTCGACAATGACACTGCGGAGGAACTTCCCTGTTATCACAGTAATACTCACGAATAATAATCTTCATACGCTCTCACCGTGAGGCATTTGAAAATCAGAGGCAACCGGGAAAAGACTCATCCGCAATCCCCTCGCCTCAGTGAGAAGGAACTGCTGTTGACACTGTTCCCTTTCCTTGTGTTCCTTTTTCCTTGAGCATTCTCTGTCCCTCCCCCTGTAATTTTAGAAAGAGTCTACAAATGTCTGGTCTTTAGGGGAAGAGGGAAGAGCCGCCCACAAATGCAGAAAATGTCAGAGCTGGAAGGAGACTTATCCCCTTATCCCCCAACCAACCCCCTCCCATCACCAATGAGAATCCTGCTTTGTACTGGTCTGGCTGCAAACATGTGAAAAAGTGTAGACGAATGTCTTGCAAGACCCCCACCAACCTAAGTGATTGTTGTCTCTGGGGCTGGAGTGACAAGAAGGGTGGAGTCCGGCTTGCATTTGAAGCACATTATTATTAAAAGAACAGAGAAGCTATGGAACAGAAAGCAATGGCTATGTCAGGGGTTGCACAGCTAGTACTGGCGGGTTGGTTAAGGCCACTAGTTCCTTGGGCATCAGTCTCCTTCTGGTATCCTTGCCCCTCGGCCCCAGTGTCCCCAAGGAAGAGGGTCATTCCAGGGCAGCCCCTTTGCTCCTACAACATGGGCACCCAGATGCCAAGACGGCATGGGAAAAGGGAAAATTCTGCAGGCCCCAACCTGACCCCCGAGCCCACAAGTCCAATCTCTGTCAGACCCAAGCTGGGATCAAATGCCTTCAAGCCCAGACTCAGCCCCATCAGAGAGGGGCAGTGGGCGCTCTCAAGACAAAAGGGATCCCTGGTGAATCAGGAAAGTTATTGGGCTGGAAAGTGATTAAAGGGCTGAGCATGGGAGGGGATTTCCACCTCTAGCACCAGGCCCAGGAGCAAGCCTGGGCGGGTTGGCTGCAGGGTTGCTGCCCACTTGAGGTCTGTTGCAATGGTGCCCATAAAACCTAAGTCATTAGAGACTTAAAACCATGGTTGGTTTTTTTTTTTTTCCCCCCATGTTTCCCTTTAGAACAACAGAGATCCAAGGAAACCCCAAAGCTCTGGAACAAAGAGCTGTACATCAAAGGTGTTTGAGCAGGTCAGGAGAAGTCTGAGGGAGAGGTCAGCTGGGGGGTGGGTCTCCCTGCCCCCAGGCTCCCAGGAGAGGAGAGCAGGGAGGGACCTATGGATTGGAGGGTGAGTGCAGAAGCCTAGAAGTGGGGTGGGGTGGGGAGAAGCAGGGCTGTGGACCCATTTTCCTGCCTCATCTAGGTGAGGAGGAGACACCTGGCCTGACAAATCTAGAAATGTGGGACAGGTTGAGAAGGGAGCAGCAATGTTTTTTTCTCACCTATATAGAGAGTTCCCTAAGCCCCATAAACTAGCCAGGCTTTCTTGCAAATCTGTACTAAATTTGTAAGATGGAGCTAGACAGCCTTCATTTGACAGATGAGGAAACTAAGGTCAGAGAGGGGAATTGATAGTCCAAGGCAACACCAGGTGTTATAGCTGGGGCTATCGCACGAGTGTGCTGTCTCGCAGCTGAGTGCGCCTTCCCCAATACCAGTGGTTCTCACACATGTGCATCAGAATCACCTGGAGGGCTTGTTAAGCACGGATCACTGGGCCCCAAACCCAGAGTTTCTGACTTGGTCGGTCTGGAGTACAGCCTAGAATTTGCATTTCTAACAAGTTTCCCCCTGGGTGATACTGATGCTGCTAGTCTGGGGACCACACTCTGAGAACCTGCTCTAGACCCTTGCTATCCAAAGTATGTTCCATAGACTAGCAGCATCGGTGTTACATGGAAGCTTCTAGAACTGCAGAATCTCAGCTCCTATTCCAGACCTACTGAATTAGAATATACATTTCTAAGATCCGCGGGTGACTTGTTTGCACACTGCCAGGGGACCATGGGGGAACCATCCCCTTTTCTACGTTTCCCAAGCTTGAGGAATGGGGGAGAGAACTGCAGAGGCGAGAGGGTCTGCTCTCCTCTGGTCCACGCCCTACGCTGGGAGGCTCTGCAGCGCCCACCCTGGAGAACCCCGGGAGTGCCTGAGTCCAGCAACAATCATTCAAGCCTCTACATCAACCCTTGGTTTCAAGCCAGCCCCTGCATTTGAAGTTTTATTTTAAAAGTATGTGTAATATGTGTGTGTTTATTTTATTTAAAATATATGTAATACATGAGTCTGACATCCAAACCACATAGAAGCATGGTCATCAAGTGACAAGCATCCTCAGGCTGTCCATCCGCATCCCGGAGATTCCATAGGTAACATATTGATGAATCCTTCCAGATAACCTGTACAACAGAGATGGACTTTTATTCATGCGGGTCATGCTATATACCGCATTACACTTCCTATACTGAAACGGATCCCCACAAAACAACATATTTCAGACTTCTCTCTCTATTAAGACCTGTATATCTGTTTCATTATTTTTAATGGCTCCACCACATGAATATTCATGTGCTGTGTATTTCATTAGATTTTTAGGGGAAGCAATGCGTGCACAGGATTGAAGAGTCAAGCAGTACAGAATGGTGAATAATGAAAAATAAAAGTCTCTTACTTCTCCCTTCTCCCAGAGGAACCACTTTAATCACTTATTTTTGTTTTTAATTAATATACTTAATTTTTGCAACAGCTTTAGATTTATAGAAAAGTTCAGCAGATAGTACAGAGTTCCTGTATACCTCCCCCTGTCCCCATATTTTTCCCTGTTATTAACATTTTGTATTAATATGGTAAATTTTTTGCAATTAATGAGCCAATATTGATACACATATTATTATCTAAAGTCCATAGTTTGCATTAAGCTCACTCTTGATGTTGTACAGTTCCACGGGCTTTGACAAATGTATAATGTCATGCATCTGCCTCTGCGGTGTCATACAGGACAGTCTTACCGCCCTAAAACTCTCCTGCAACTACGCAGTGTTTTCCATTGTTTTAAATAATATACTTAGACCTCTTTTTATTAGTTCATTAACTCTAGGTTGCATTTGTTGACTCCCGATAATGACAGAAGGGGACACTATTGCATTATCCTTTCCACCTCCCAATTTCTGTCGGGTACATGGCCATTTCATTCATTCATTCAACAATTACTTATGAAGGGCCCACTGTGAACTGGGCAACAGTCTAGCCGCTGGAGCCACAGGGGTGAAGAAAACAGATAACACTCCCTGCTGGCATGGGGCCCACATTCTAGCAGAGGAGGTAAACCATAAATAAGAACTATATGGAGTTGTGGATGCTAACATGTGCTACAGAGAAAACCAAGCAGGGAGGGGCTACAGTGTGTGTGCGAGTGTGTCTGCGTCCGTGGGGAGGGGTGGTGGCTGTGGACAGAATGCTGGGGGAAGACATCACTGAGAAGGTCATATCTGAACAAAGAGCTGAGCGAGGTGAAGAAATGAACCACAGGGTGATCCTGGGGAGAATGTTCTAGACAGTGAGAAGAGAAAGTGCACAGCCCCTGAGGAAGGCGGTTTGTCGATTCCAGGTACGGCGAGGATTATGGCGAGTTCCGGAGGTGAGGTCAGGAAGTAAAGAGCTGATCTCGCAGGGCCTCGAAGGCGGCGTCGCTGCCTTTGGCTTTACGCAGAGCGAAATGAGAAGGCTCTGGTGGATTTGGAGCAAAGGAGTGACATCATCTTCAGTTTTAAAATTTCTACGGTGTTAATATGCATTATATTTTGTTAATAAAATTATCATCAGTGCTTTAGACTGAGTCTAACAATTTATGACCACTAAACAGAGTTCATGGGATTGAGCAAGTATTGTAGGAAACAGAAGCTGTGTTACTTTTTGCATCTCTCTGGGTCCCATTCTTGCCTCCAGCCCACCTTATTCTCATCTTTCTTTCCCCCTTGTCCTGGGTAGCCCCCAGAATGGGTCCTCCTCCCCCCGTGGCTCCCTCCTGCCCATCCAATGTGGGGTGGCTCACACCGAGCTAGAACCATTTCCAGCATACTACTTCCTGGGGCTGTTTTGTAATCTGGCCTGTTCCAGCTGGACTCAGATCGACTGACAGTGCAGATCAGCTGCCCTTTGGGGTGGGCAGAGGAGGAGCCAGCTCTGGGCTGCTACCAGGAGGACATTCTATCCATCAATGGAGTCAACAAGTCATTAAGAATTGAGTGAGTATCTGTGGGGCCCAACATTGCCTTGGCGGAGTGCCCCAGAAGGCTGAGTGAGAGCTTCTGTTCCCTGGGGAGGTACGGGGACACCCTACCAGGGAGGGAGCACCAGCGCCAGCCCCCTCTGCACCCCGCTCCCCCTGGCTCTCGAATGCTTCTTTATTCTTCTCATGGCCCAAATAATCCAACCTGGGCCTGAGCCTCTCCCAGATGGGGCTACCAGGAAAGATGCCAATTCTGGGGAGAGATTCAGAATGAGTCATCTCCCCTAGTCCCAGGAGGTCATGAGACTGGAAGACAGGACTCCAGGTTTCCAGGACCTACCCAGGCCACTAGGAAGAAGTGGTGCGGGGAACTGGATGTCTCATTGGTGAAGACCCTTCCTTCCGGCAGTAGAGTATGCCCTGCTGAGTTCCCTCCTCCGGCCTATGCACTCTTGCCATCCATAGTTCATTCCTTCTTTGCCCTTCTCTTGTGTCTAACAGCCTGGCATGCCTCCACTCAGTAAACTGAAGAGAAAAAAGTGGGTGGCTGGGTCATTTCTGAAGGGAACTGTTTATATTCAGATGCTTATGTAGAGGCATTGTTGGTATCATCAAAAGATCCTGGGCCCTGTTAGCCACCACACATTCTCATCCTGGCTTTGCCATTTACAAAGCTGTGTGACCTTGTTTCGGTTGCTTGACCTCTCTGAGTCTTGTTTTTCTCAATAATAATAATACCTATCTGTCATAAGAATCTGAAACATGTGAGAGGGCTGTGAAAACTTCAAAAGTGCATACAATTGTGAATTAACCCAGAACTGGAGAGAGCATGAGCGAGTCCCAGGCCCAGTGGGGGCAGCAGGGAACTGATTAAACAGAGTTAGGGGCAGAGCCTGGTCTAGAGCCTTGTTTCCTCAGGGAGAGAAGTTTGGATCATGGCAGGACTGGCCAGGCTGGTGCACTCCGGACACTCCTATGGAGGGGTGGGGAAGAGGAGCGACGGGAGGGCATGACTGACAGACAGGCCGAGCCCTTGGGGGTGCCTCGGGCAGGGCAGTGGCCACCTCCAGCTGCCTCCACCGCTGCCCCTGGGCCTCAGGAGACACCTGTCTGGTTTACCTTTCTTCTCTCAGGGCTACCCGCTCTCCGGGAGGGGCGTTCCGGGAGTTAAGAGCTGTCCGGTGAGTGTATGGACTATGCATGGGAACTGACAGCTCCCGTCCCTGTCCCCTGACTCGTGGGCTGGTGGAGGGGGAAGAAGGCACCCTTCCCCACAACTGGGCCATCCCTGTGGCCGTTAGGTTGTGCTCATCGGGCAGGAGGCAGGAAACACCAAGTGTCTGTACAGAGAGGTCTTATTACTGTCATTATTACGTATCATTATTCCCACAATAATCCATTACTGACATGCGGATGAATAGGCCTTGAGAACAATAGGCTCGGAGGAGCTGACCAAAACGGGGCAGAACGGGACCTAGGAGAGCCATCTTCCAGTGCCCGGCCTAATGTCAGGGTCCCTATCCTTCTCTAAAGAAAATAAAACTGGGGGAAGGGAAGGAATAACGCCCCCCACGCCCGCAAGCAGTGCCATCTAGGAGATGCGCCCTCCCTTTCCTCCCCCTCTTCTCCCCCTTGGTCCAAGGCCTGGGGGAGCTGTGCTTCGGCAAGCGGCGGCCGGCCGGCCAGGAGGCTCGGGCTGCTGGGCAGGCAGCCCCCTCTCCGCCCCAGCCCTCCCCGCCCCGCGCCCCCAGTGAGCTCCGGAGCCCCCGCCGCGGCCCCGCCCCCGGGCCCTGCCCGAGCGGGTGGCGGCGCGGAGGGGAGGGGCGGGGAGGGCCGGCCGGGGCAGGAATGCGCGGCGGGCGGGCGGCGCAGGCGGCGAGCGGCGGGACAAGTAAGGGCACATCCCGCAAGCGGCCGCCCGGCGCACACGGAGCCCAGGGGAGCGGGCGGGCGGGCGGGCGGGCGGCGCGGAGGCAGCGGGCCGAGGCGGGGCGGGACAGCTCGAGTCGCACCGCGGAGCCGGCGCGGGCCGACGCGGAGCGGGCAGGGGCACCAGCGCGCACCGCCCGGGCAGCGGGGTCCGGAGGGCCGCGGCGCGCGCGCACGGGGCAGTCCGGGCTCAGGCGGGCAGGGCGCTCAGCCAGCCAGCCGCGGGCGCCAGAATCCCGCGCGGCGGGGCCGGGAGGGGCACCGCGCCCTCCGCAGCCTGCAGCTGTCTCGGACCCGCGGGGCGCCCATGACGGCCGCGGCGACCGTGCTCAAGGAGGGCGTGCTGGAGAAGCGCAGCGGCGGGCTGCTGCAGCTGTGGAAGCGGAAGCGCTGCGTGCTCACCGAGCGCGGGCTGCAGCTCTTCGAGGCCAAGGGCACGGGCGGCCGGCCCAAGGAGCTCAGCTTCGCCCGCATCAAGGCCGTGGAGTGCGTGGAGAGCACCGGGCGCCACATCTACTTCACGCTGGTGACCGAGGGCGGTGGCGAGATCGACTTCCGCTGCCCCCTGGAAGACCCCGGCTGGAACGCCCAGATCACCCTAGGCCTGGTCAAGTTCAAGAACCAGCAGGCCATCCAGACAGTGCGGGCCCGGCAGAGCCTGGGGACCGGGACCCTCGTGTCCTAAAGCACCAGGCGCACCATCTTACCTTCACGCTTCTCGCCACCGCGGTGCCCAGACGTCATGCCAGGTAAGACCCCAGGGGACTGCGCCCTCTTTTTCTCCTTCCTTCCCTTCTCCTCTTTGCCCTACTGAGGGAGGGAACAGCATTCCACTTCAAAGTGGGACGATCCTGGGGAAGGTTGCTGTGGCCAACAGAAATTAGGAACCCAGAGCATGGGAGGCCTGGACCCGTGGCCTATTGAGCAGAGCTGGATCTTCCCCTGGGCCACCAGGCAGGAGGGGCGTGAATGTGACCCAGGTGTCTGAGAGGAAGATGGAAGCCCTGGAAGGGGAGCCCAGGGTTGGGGATGGCCTTTCCTCGAGTTGGGTCAGCCCTGACTCCGGTGGAAGGAGGCTGGCCTGCACACCTCCAGCTGCTTGGCCTCTGCCCCAACCCAGGGCAGCTCCTGGACTGGTTTTCTGGCAGCCTGGGAGAACCAAGGGTGGAGATGAATGGCGGAGAACGACCCTCCTTCCTCTAGGATGAACGCTTGACTTAGAGTTTGAACATGGAATTGATGCAGAAAGACAGTATCCCTGTTAGCAAAGGAGTCATCCAGGGTTGGGGACGGAGCCAAGGCGGGGCCTCAGTGGGAGGGCTTGGCCTGGCTGGGCCTGAGGACTCCAGCTAGCCATTTTTTTATTTTCCTTTTTAAATTATTATTTAATTTGTTTCCACATAGCCTGGGTGTGCAGTGCAGCTACCCGTTCTTGACAGTGGGTTTTGGGCCCTGGGGCTGAGCTGCTGGGAGAGCGGGGGAGTTGGCGGAGGGCGGGCCAGGCCACGAGTGCCGGTCAAGGCCTGGCTGGGCTGAAGGAGGAGAAGCCGGAGGAGGGGATGGGGCACTGGGGCAGGGTGGGTGGGGGGCGGACGCAGGATGGGGCTGTGCGTTGTTATTTGTGATGTCCTAATCCTCCGTGAGCAGTAGGGCAGGGGTGGGGGTGGATTTGTGGTCAGGAAGGCCCAGGGGAGGGACAGGAATAGAACCTAGAAACCCTGGCTCTCGGCCCTGTGCCCTCTTCCCCAGATGCCATTCCCTCCCCGTGGGAACTAGGAGCGGGCCGAGGAGGGAGTTAGACCACTCTAGTCTTAATGCCTACGGTGGAAACCTGTACCCACCCCACCCCCGAGCCCCTCCCACACCACCTCCCCCACCCGCAGGCATCTCCTCCACGTCGACAAGTGGGGAGTCCAGTGAGCCTGGGGGCCCCATTTAATGCCCCCTGTGATCCTCGGGTCCACCCCCTCCCACAGTGCAGTGAGGGTTAGCCGAGAGGCTGTGCTGAGGATCGATCTACGTGGATCCCACAGGCCCTGGGGGCCCGGGAGGAGGCAGCTTCCACCGACCACAGTGTGCACAACACTGTTCTCTGTGCTTGTCCTGATTCGGGAAAGGCCGGGAGGCCAGCAGGTCTCTTTCCCCAGCGCTGCCTTCCGTAACTGCTGCTCTTTCTCGCCAGCTCCCCTGCCCTCTTTGGCTCGAGGGGGCATGACTGTGCCTCACATGGCGAGGCGGAAGCCGTGGACACGCGGAGGAGGCGCTGGAGCTGACGGAATGGACGGGGCCGGGAGGAGGGCAGAAGGCCGCGAGGGGCTGAGGATGAAGATTCAGCCCTTGGACATCTCAGACTCTCAGGACGTACCCAGCTCGGGATATGTCTGAGCTGGCCACAGGCCTGGCCTCATATGGCATGATGGAGCGCTGGCATCAAAGCCCCCTCCCTGCTGTGGTCCTGCCATCTGTCCTGCAGACTGCTGTTGGCCCCCTGGCTTTGAGCCGTGCCTGGAGGAGGGCGGTCCTCTACGGGGTGCTAAGCCAGTGCCTCAGGACTCAGGAGGCCAGCCTGGTACCCAGAGGGGGACCTATCCTGGGATGGCTTCTGGACTCACCTTCAGGAGAGGGGAACTGCTGGGCCTGAGGCCCATACTTGGGGGTCTCCTGCTGCTTAGGTCCTTTTGGGACCCCCACCCATCCAGGCCTTTTCTTTGCACACTTTTCCCCCACTCTACCCATCTTCCCCCACTGCAGTGCTAGGCCTGGAAGCGGTGGGGGCGGGGCGGGTTGACCATGACCATTTCATGTCTATCTCAAAATGAAGTTGCCCTGCAAAGGGCAGGAACCACACTGTTTGCTGAGTGAAATTCTTCGCCCACAGAGACCCATGGCTTGGAGCGTCTCTCTCTCCACCGCCACTTTCCCAACCCACAGCCCATTCTGAAATCTCTAGTCTGGGTAGGCGGAGACATTACAACCCCGGTAGATATGGCCTCAATGGTTCTAGGAAGGAGGGACCTTTGGCCTGGACCAGGGGATGTCACACTGGCCAGCTCAATCCCTATAGATGCCTCTTCTGAAGAAGGTCACCCTGCCTATGTTACCGCGGGAGGAGGCTCAGCTTTCTGGGCAGAGCTTGTCTCCCTGTCATTTAGACGCTCAGGCCAGTATTCCTTACTGGTTGGTTTAAAAGGAATAATTTCAAGACAGGGGAAACTGAGGTACAGAGAAATGGCTGCCCTGACTTATACAGAAACTATTGATCAGGCGACCCCGAGGCCTTTCCATGTGTGCAGTTCACTCTACCTTCCTTTTGCTCCATCGTCCACACTCGCGTGACCTTCCCTGTTGCGAAGCAGTGGCCTACTGCACAGTCACCCTGGGCAAGGAGGCTGAGTGGCCCCCTTCAGCAATGTGAAGTCTCTTTAATAACCTCTTTGTGCTTCCAACTTGCTTCGTTCCCCTTCAGACTTTTCTTGCCTTCCGAGCAAAGCTTCTCCGTCCTGTGTCCCAGTCTCTCAGAGTCCACAGGAGCGTCTTGTTCCTCTGATACATGAACCCCATCTCCCAGTGGAATAAGAACTTCTAAATTGCAAAGGAACTTTTACAAATACTTCATTTATTATCGTTTTAGGCTGTACAGCTGTCCATGGATAGCATAATCCCACCGTGGCAAATAAGCTTCTTCCATGTCAACCTCAGTGCTGGGAAAGATCTGGGCTCACCCAGAGTGCTGTGATCAGCTGGCGATGTCTGCCATGGGCTTTGGGAAAAGGAGGGGAGAATGGCCGCACTTCCATGGGAGGTGGGCTGGTAGTGGTGGAGAGAGGGCATTTGCCACCCCTCCCTTGATTCAAGCTACGTTAATGGGAAAGAGTTAGCGTCGCCATCCTTCTATAAAACAGCAGCCTCTAAAATAGAATCCTTGGTCTTCCCATCCAACCCAAGGGTGACCGATGATGGGGACTGAGGCATAAAGAGGCATCCAGGCACTCAGATGGGGGCGTGTTTGTGAGCAGATGGCCTTGGCAGGCGAGGCCCACTTTCAGTAAGCTAAATGGTCTGGGTGCTATGCTTGGCCCCCGGGGGTGCAGGGAAGGAGAGACGTGATCCAGTCCCTGCCCCCGGGAACCCAGACACTGGTGGGGAGATCAGTGCCAACTGGTGCCAATAGAGCTGGCCACCAGGAGCCAGGGGAGCCCTGGGAAATACTTCCTCTGTCCAGCGCTAGGGAACTTCTGGGAGCTTGGCTGCAAAGGGCAGAGGGGGGCACAGCCAGCATGGGGTGACAAGGACAGGGGGCAGGTTTAGGGGGAGGCGGGGGACGCAGGCTCCAGTTTCTGGTGCTCCCTGCTCTTTTGGAACACGCAGCCCTGTCAGTTCCAGTGTGATTTGGTTCTTGGCCAAACCCAGCTTCAGTTTCTCCTCTTTCTTGGAGAGTCCCAGCCCCTCTGAAGAGTGTGCTGCTCTTAGAACCCCCAACGTAGACCCTAGAACGTGGTCGGCTCGCAGCAGACATAAGCACAGGAGCGGTTGCTGCAATGGGCCGTCACCTACTATCGTTTGCAAAAGCCCATTGGCTGTCTGAGGGCTCCCAGCGCCCTCACAGCACAGAGGTCTGGGGCTCAAGACCAGGTGTTTTTGAAAGAAACATAACCTCTCTGGGGAGTCGTTGCCTCTCCGATGGGGCAGCGGGCACCCCGCTTCATGGCCGTCCTCGCTGCTCTAAATTTCGAAGAAGGAGCAATAGGCCTTCGCCCTGGAAGGCTTGGCTGGACCACAGGGTAGGGTCAAGGCCTCTTTGGGGTCATAAACAGGCCCTAACTGTGCCAGCAGACATGCGTGAGATGGAAAAACTTTGCTCAGTTGGGCCTGAGGACGCCGTGAGGCCAGGGAGGGGCTGTTGCCACCAGCTCTCCCCCTGCCCCAGCAGCCCTGGCCTCGCCCTCGCCCGATGCATGAGTCATCCATGGGAAAATGAGACAGGGCAAGTCTCAGCCGAGCAACTGGGAGTCCAACGAGGTGGGGTGGGGAGGCCGAGGGGAGAAGGGATGGGCTTGTTCTGGTCAGGGCGAGCTGGGGTTGGGAGCTGAGCCTTTGGCAAGAGTGAGCCTGTTGCAAGGTGAGAGCGGAGACCAGTGGGAAGAGCCAGAATGAGAGTCTGAGAGCTGGAACGACAGCAGGAAGGCATGAGGGCGGATCTCCAGGGCATCGTGGTGTGTAATCTTGAACCCTATGGGGGCTGCATGGGCACTGTGGGCAGCTGTCCCACCAGGGCCAGGACCTGAGGACCCTGGCCAGACCGCGCCTGGCTGTGTGCCAGGCTGCCATGTGGCTGCACAGAGAGGCCTGCTTTGGCCTCCTTCAGTCTCCTGCTCCGGTCTGCCCACCACGGTCAACTGAAGTGTTCCTTCCAGAATGCAACTCTTTCTGCTAAAATTGCCGGCAGTTTCCCCATTGCAGTGGGAGGAGGCCGAGCTCCTTGAGAGCGCCTGCCCTCTGCAGTCAGGGCTCGCTCTCTCTAGGGTCTGACTCCACACCCCGGGCCCCAGCATGCAAACTTCCCCCCTTCCAGGACCTGCGAAGGCTGCCTCACACTGCCAGGCCTGTGCGCCCCACTCTTCCTACGCATTTCTGTATAGTTGGCTCAGCTGTCTCTCATGTCACCACCTCTGAGAAGCCTCCCTTGACTGCCCTGCTGTCCCCGCTGTGCACTGCCATCCCTCGCCCATTAGTCACGCTGTGTTGCAATTGCTGGTTTGTGTGTCTGCCTGTCCAGCTAGACTGGTCAGTTCCTGGGCTTAGCGTTTGTATATTCCTGGTGCCTCAGAGTATCTGGCACACAGTAGATTCTTAATAAAAATAATAATAATGGTATATAGTGTTTACTCTGTGCCAGGCATTGATCTAAGAACTGTATGATTATTAAATCATGTAATGCTCCAATAACCTTGTGAGTTAGGTGCCATTGTTATGACTCCCATGTTTTACATTAAGAGA
>RJWJ010018100.1:0-31702 GCA_004363605.1 Indri indri
CCTTCTAAGGGGGGGGCGACTTGGGTGGTCACCACTGAATGTTCAGCCCCGGTGTCTACCATGAAAGTTATAGGTTGGCGCCCCACATCCATGCGACCATGGGCTCCCGGGGGGCCAAGGTTGAGGGAGCCCAGTCGGTCCTATTTGGAGTTTACGCCTGCAAGGTCAATTAGGTCCTGGGCCTCCAGTTCCATCTGGAATCCCTGAGGAGGGCCTCATCTTGGGCGGGGGGGCAGTCCTTTGGTGTGGGCATTTGTTTTTCCAATGCCCTGTCTTTGCAGTACGTGCACTGGTCCCGTCTTAGTGTCCCCTTCCTGCGGGGCCCCCTCTCGGGTTTTGTACTGAGCCCTGGGGTAGACACAGGAACCCCGAGTGCCACTGCCAGGAGCGTGGCCTTATGTTTCATCTTTTTCTCACTTTCCCTCTGGGCCACACGATCTCGGTTCCTATACACCTTTTGGGCCACCTCCATCAGTCTTCTGGCGGCCCTTGGTGGATGGGCTTGGAGTTGGAGTCAGGAGACTTTCTTGGCTTCTGAGCAAAGAGGACCTTACTCTGACCCTTCTCTACACAGAGCCGGACCTAAGGGGGCAAAGTTTTGGCAACTCCTAGCCAGGAATCGATGTAGGGGAACTGATCTGGGTGTCCAGGGGTGCCTGTAACTTGTTTCCAGACTGCCTGGATAATAGAAGTGTCTAGGGTGCCTGACTCAGGCCACCCAACTCCAAAGGAAGACCACTCTTCTTCACAGAGTGTCTGGAGGCAATTTGGTGACATCTTAATTCCATAGTCACCTGAAAATCCCTTCCTAAAATTTCTGATCATACACCTAAGGACAGTTGGCTTGGATTCCTTCCCTCCCATTGTGTCCTACTGATTGGTGTCACACAGGGAGGGGTTTTACTGTCAGATGTCCGCCTGGCTGCTCCCCTCATGGGGATTTAGGCACGTCTTGGCGAAGGTGCCCCCGTATAAACCCTGGGCCTGGTCACTCTCCTTTCAGAGGGTGAGTCACCATTATGTCTTACAACGCTGCCACAGAACCGCAGGTTAGGACCCAATCAGACTCTGTAGCTTTTGGCCCTGGAGCCGCAGCACTCACACTCACACACACAGAGGTTATTACATTCCCTCCCCCATTTGGGGAACCTTAACCTTTCTTAGGAGGTGATCGAGCTCCTCTTCCATCCTGAAACGGGCCTGGTTACCTCTGGACTGGGTCCCGGGACCTTACCTCGATTCAGACGGCTGCTCCTGGTTTTCCTGGTTGCCTACACCTCACCGGTGTCCAGGCGGGTCCGGAGAACATTCGATGGCGGAGCCCTTCCGAATGGAGAAGTTGTCCCCAACCGGGGTTTAGGCGCCTGGATTCCCCACCGGTCGTCAGGGTCAGTCGCCCGATGGGTCTCAAGCCGGTGGCGCCAACGGTCAGCGCAATCGGATTTCCCAGTCAAGGAACCAAAATGCTATGGCAGGGCTGACTGGGAATAGACTGAGAGACACACACAGAGATTTTGGCAATACAGGTTTTATATGCTGGCCGGCAAGGCTCAGAGGGGAATTTGCTCTCCCCAAATTCTGAGCACCAGACAAAGAGCACTGCAGTCTTTTATACACTCTGCTTAAGGAGGAGGGGCACGGCTATAACAGGGTTAACTTTAGTGAGGCAGGGTCCTGAGCCACTTTACAGCTTGGTACACCAATTGCTACAGGTGATTTATGAGGGCAAGGTCGCAGGGGAGGAGGGGCCCAGGTAACGATCGCAAGGAAAAAAAAGCCCGGTAGTGGAATTTCTAAGAATTCCACTTTAGTGGAATTTTCCGATCTTCCACTTCAATACAGAGATGTGAGGCTTGCTCTGTATGACAGCCGGGAACATTTAGAAAAAACAAATGCCTCCTGGTCACTGGCTGTACCTCTCACTTTGTATGTCATTGCTCACAGGAGGGGTTTGTCTGAGGACATAGCTATTACCACAGATTGAAAAAGCAACACCGAGTCCATAGACATTGGGTCACGGCCACAGCACACAGACACCTGGTCAGCATATCAGCCTCACCCTGGTGGGCAGCGCTCTCCTTTTCTGCACCTGTCTTGAGTGCATGCCCACCTGGCAGAGAGCATGGCATGGTTCAACGGTAAATTCCTGAATGCTTTTCCTGCAAGGGATTTTCAATGCATGATATTCACAGAGCATCCTGGCAGCCATGTCTAAGCATTAGTTTTGTCTTTAACTTGAACCTAGCTTGGAAATTACTTTTCCTGATTTTGAACCCAAGACCATCAGCACAGTGGGGCACAAAGGCAGCAGACTGGTGAGCGCAGATGGATCTGGGCAAAGAGAATCCCTTGGTCATGACGCTTGCACGTTCCATCCTTGGATGGTATATAAAAAATGAGAGCAGGCTTATTGGCAGAGTTTTGGAGGGAAACAAACCTTCCCCTAAAATCCCATTGAATAAAATTCTGTCCTTTGTGTGAGCCTTGAGCAATTGCACACAGAAAGAAATCTTTCCGCCATCAGTAAGAATGACTCGGCTGGAAGGAAGTAAATACCCGAAGGACCAGCACAGGACTCAGAGGAGAATCAAAGACACCAAATGCGAGAAGAAAAAGAGATGCCTGTACTGGTCCCAAACAGGCCACCCCCTCAGCCATATCTGCCTGAGAGCCCCCATGTTCCTAATTAAAGAGCAGGAAGTTAGTATCAGAATCTCCACTGCACACAATTATATTAATAGTTTGTTGTAAATAAACATGTTTAAATAAACTCTGAAGCAATTCTCAAAGCATGATCTGAGCACTCCTGACGGGTCCTGAGACCCTTTTAAAGGGTCCTCAAGGTTTTCTGTTTTCCAACTACACATCGGCTTGAGGCCAGATTTTCCTCAAATCCTTCAACCAAAACAACATATAATGACAAATTGAATGCAAAAGCAGATGAGAATCTGGCTGTCGTTCATTACACTACCTATCAGAGAGATTTATAAGTAGGTAAAATAATGTCTCTGTCCTCACTAAATGGGTTTATTATTTATTTATTTATTTATTTTGAGATAGTGTCTCATTCTGTTGCCTGGACTAGAGTGCGGTGGTGTCAGCCTAGCTCACTGCAACCTTGAGCTCCTGGGCTCCAGGGATCCTCCGCCTCAGCCTCCCGAGTAGCTGGACTACAGGTGCACACCACCACGTCCGGGTAATTTTTCAAGCTCAGATCAAAGTGCGAATTGATCCTGGGGCTCCTGGGCCCACCACTGGGAGGGGTCCAGTGCCTGATGTCAGCCATGAGAATCTCTTTTCCTACAGAGGCCTGTTGCCTTAGCCTGTATGTGAGACATAGCAAATTATAACTGAAATTTTCCAAGGTTGCCAAAGGAAAGTCACGTTCTCTTCCTGGTTGTTACTGCTCCCATTGCATTCTGGCTCAAACATGGGCACCAGTGCCTTTTTTACATCCCATGGAAAAGCAGCAGCAAGAACATATACAGAGTTCTTACTGAAAAATCAAGGTTGCAAAAGGAAAGTAACTCTGATAAAATAATGTGATCAATAGCTACAATAATAAGATTTTACCCTTTGGGATGAATACATAAAGTGGTTTATATTTTTTTTCCCAAAAGTTGCTTCAACTGGTCTACATTATCCTCTTTTCCTTAATGAAATTTCAGAAAGAGTCCAGATTTTTTTCAGTTCAGCTTTGTTCATTTACAACTTTAATCTCATATTCTACTCAAGCTCTTCTCACTTGCCCACCAAGCAGGTTAGACCCAAGGCCCTAGATCAGGGTGTCTCAACCTCAGCGATTCTGCTATTTGGGGGGCTGTCCTGTCCATTAGCAGCATCCCTGGCCCTCACCACTAGAAACCAGCAGCACCCTCCCCTACAGTAGTGACAACCAAAATGCCTCCAAGCATTGCCAAGTGTCCCTGGGGTGGGGTTGGGTGGGATTGCGTGGGGGAATCTCCCACTCCAGGAGCCATGCTCTGGAAGTCTGGACTGTGGTGTGGGAGTCGAGGTATGTTCTGGTTCCCACACACCTCTTCCTCGAAATAAAATTCCCAAGTCAAGAAATTGCCATCCAGCTATCTGTTTCCTATATTTGGGGTTGGGGAAGAGGTGAAGGAAAGACATAGGGACAAACTAATTTAATATTCTGATAAATTATCTTGCCATAATAGCTTCTACTCATTGAACATCTTCTATGTACCAGGAACTGTAAAAAATATTGTCACGTAATAACCCTCTGAAGTAGGTACTACTTTTTGTGCCCGTTCTACAAGTGAGACACTGAGTTCAGAGAATTTAAGTCAATTTCCCAGGGTCATTCAACTGCACTTGGAAGAGCTATAAAAAATAGAAGATATGAATGTAGACAATCTGGGTTAGAGGGCACAGAGTATTCATCTTCAACTTAGAGTTCAGCATCTGGAATGCAAGGGCAGATTAACACAGGGGGACTGGGAGAGATGGGCTTATGTGTGTTAGACCCAGGCCATCAGATGTTAAGCATCACAGGACCCTATTGGGTAAAGGAAGGTACAAATCATATGTAAGCAATGGACAACATTCTGGTAGGCTCAAAGAAGCAGAATGATGGCCAGAGGAGATTTGTTTCTTTCTTCATTTCCAATCCTACCCCTGCCAACCTTCCCTGCCCCAGGAACCCAAGGGTATCCTGCCTTCCTCTTAACCTGTGACCCCATTTCCTCTGCATCTTGTTGGGATTTAGCTGACAAAGCTCCTCAACCAACTTAACCTCTGATGTTAATGTTAACTTGGTCTCATATGAAAGTCACCCTTGCCAAGGTAATGCAGTCACATTTGGACAGGGAAGAGGCTGTCAACTGGTGAAAACCCCAGATGACTGGCTTTGAAAACCCCAGACAACTGGCTTTGAATCAAAGGATGCGGTTATATGGCCAGCTCTGTTACCATCGCTGACAAGATGTGTGGCCTCAGCAAATCAGGGACCTTCTCTGAGCCTCAGATTCTTTTCCTGTAAATTCAGATATCTCCCACCTCATAAGATTATTTGGGGGATTAACTGAACTATCACACATAAAAAAACCAAGCAGTATCCTTGAATTCTATGAATTCAGTAAACGTTAGTCGGATCTGAATCAACCCATGGGAAAGGGAATTTTAAGTCATTGTTAGGAATAGACATATAAGGCAGGGAGCAAATTCATAGTGCTTGGGGGGCTACATGGGCCCCAAGAAAAGAAAGAAAAGAAAAGAAGAAAAGAGAAGAGAAGAAAAGAAAAGCTGAAGGGCTCAGGTTCTGATAGAATAAGACAGGAAATGACATTGAAGTTAGAGGAGGGGCTCCAAACTTTTCTATCACCTCATTGGCAAAGAGAACAAATTTATAGCTGTGCTGGGGAACTTAGTGTGTGCTATCTATAGGGTTTACCTGACTTTAATATCTCAATGTTTTTATATGATTCTTTTTTGGTTGAGGCTTCTAAACGAGTTACATGAAGAATGAGAACAAGAAGAATCTTTGTCAGGTGTCCATGCCTGACAGCAACTCTAAACAGTTTGTTCAAGGAGTGTGCTTGTGACTCCTGTAGTTTTAGGAACTATGTTTTTCTGTGTGGCTCCTCTGAATCAGAAGTAGAACTGAGACAACAAGGAGACACACTGCTCTGTCATGGAATCAGGCCAAGACAGGAAAAGATGATAGATTTAGGAGATTTCAGCTCTAACTGAGAGTTCCTTCCATGGAAAATTCTATGTCCCTGCATCAGGCATAGGAACATGATCCCAGCCAATAGTTGGAAGGGGGTTGGGCAGACCCACGCCTGTGGCCTCTGTAGCATATGCAGGTATCTTTGCCCTTTAACCAGAGTCCATCCCACAATAATCTCGAGATGCCTGAAGACTTTCAGGTGCCCTTCAGCCTTCTAAAAGTCCATGTAATCATTTCACATGCACATTTCTTCATGGGTGTAGTCGTTGCCACCTACTCTTATGAAGTTCAATCAAAATCATGTGAGGACACAAGACTGCAGGCCATAATCCTTGAGCGCCATTGGTCAGTAGAGACCTCTATCCTGTTCTGCTACTAGTGCAACATTATCTTCAGTCTGCCCATGCTATTACATGTACACCGAGGAGTACACAGATTCATCATATCCTGGGACGTTCAAATAATACCTGTGTTAGGACAGGAAACCACATCTTTGCTGCGTGGGGCAACCTAGTAATGGGAATTTGGCTTTATTTTACAATGGGAGAAGCTTGTCTTTCTTTGGCCACTGTGGAACTTCCTTTTTCAGTATGGAACTTCCCCTCCCTGCAAGGGAGAGAGGAGTTACAGAGCAGGAAGGAGGAGTTGTTTTGCTAAGGGCACGAGGCTACTCCTATCTTTGCAGGATTTAAATCAAACTCTTACGAAAACAGAATGGAAAGTTCCGAGTTTAGCTTTATGCTATCCAAGTGAGAATATTAAAGCTCACACTGAGGAGTTCCTAGAAAATGAATCTACAGAATAGCTTTACTGAAGTCAAGTTCTCCACTTGTTCATCTATGTTCTGCATGGTCTTTTCACAGGTGGCAATCTGGCTTTGCCTCTCACCTCTAATAGAAGAAAGAGATTGATAGTCAAGTTCAGAGTTACAGAAACGGAATCCAACCCTGCCTCCCCTACATAGAAAAAAAATTATTAAAGTATTTTGAATAGGTCACAGCCTGTCTAGAAGGGGGATAACAACGATTGGAGGCTCTGTTCACAGGAAAAATGTTCAGGATCGTGCTGCCAAACAGGTCTTGTGAAGATGCCCTCACTGCTGTCACTGGACACAGACATGGTCCTTTGCACTACTCCTGGACCCCAGACCCTGTTGTCAGAATCCATATATCCACATCTCTGGAAACTAGCTGTAGTACTACCCACACCAGGATGGATTCTATCCAGGCACTGCCTCTTTGCATCACTAGATCCTGAGTCCAAATTCTGCGTGAATATGTCTAGTTGGCAGTTCAGGCAGGTGTCTGTGTCTGAGCTGCAAGAGAGGCTGGAAAATAGAGTGTCTAGCTCCCATGGAAGAAGCAGTCCCTGTATCCTGCCAAGGCCCAAAGGTGGGGAAGACCCCAAATGGAGTAAGAGTGCTTTGATGCTGGGTGGCCAAAAAGAGCAACAAATGCCACTCTTGCCTTAAATTTAAGGCAAAGTATTGCCTCTCCCAGGGGTAGCTACATTCAATGTCTGTCTTTAACTGTGGAATGAAAGGCCTTGCTTCTTGAGTCCTTTAAGACAAAGCCCAATAGTAGCTAGCGAGAATGCTAGTAGTAGTGTTTTGGGAGTCAGAGAAGATTTCCTGGTATAAAAACCATCCTTACCTATGAAAAAGCCCTGGAAATGGATAGTGGTGATGGCTGCACAACATTGTGAGTATACTTAATGCTACAGAATTTAAAACTTTTTTTTTTTTATTTTTGAGATAGAGTCTTGCTCTGTTGCCTGGGCTAGAGTGCTGTGGTGTCAACCTAGCTCACAGCAACCTCAGACTCCTGGGCTCAAGCGATCCTTCTGCCTCAGCCTCCCGAGTAGCTGGGACTACAGGCATGCGCCACCATGCCCGGCTAATTTTTTCTATATATTTTTAGTTGTCCAGCCAATTTCTTTGTATTTTTAGTAGAGATGGGGTCTTGCTCTTGCTCAGGCTGGTCTCAAACTCCTGAGCTCAAGCGATCCTCCCGCCTCGGCCTTCCGGAGTGCTAGGATTACAGGCGTGAGCCACCGCGGCCAGCCTAGAATTGAAAACTTAAAATGGCTAAAATGCTAAATTTTATGTCATGTATATTTTATCACAATTTTAATTTTACACAGCATACTAAATGGAACCCTACTTGCCCCAAGGCCAGCCTTATGTGGGGCCCATGGGGCACAGCAGGTATAACACATGTGCCTCCTCTTCCACTGGCCTGCCCTCAGGCCCAGAGCTTGGCCCAGAACGTTCCTTGATACCATAGTGACTGCAATAAGGAGGAGCTTCCTAGATTTTCTTCCACTCTAGTCACATTTGACAGGCATTTATGAATAACAGCAATAATTAGGGAGCCATGGCTGGGCCCGGTGGCTCATGCCTCTAATCCTAGCACTCTGGAAGGCCAAGGCAGGAGGATCGCTTGAGGTTAGGAGTTCAAGACCAGCCTGAGCAAGAGTGAGACCCCATCTCTACTAAAAATAGAAAAATTAGCTGGGTGTAGTGGCGCGTGCCTTGTAGTCCCAGCTACTGAGGAGGCTGAGGCAGGAGGATCACGTGAACTCAGGGGTTGGAGGTTGCAATGAGCTATGATGATGCCACTGCACTCTAGCCTGGGCAACAAAGGGAAACTCTGTCTCAAAAAATAATAATAATAATAATTATGGAGCCAGATTGGGTTTAAATCCTGTGTTACATACTGTGTAGCCTTGGGCAAGTTACTTAACCTCTTGGTGCTTCAGTTTCCTCATTTGAAATGTAGAGATAATAACAACATCTATCTCATAGGGTTGTTGTAACAAGTGGACACGTGTATGGCACTTAAAACAATGCCTAGCATATAATCAGTGCACACTAAGTTTAACTATTATTAGTATTATTATTTCTTCTTCTATAAACTAGCACCAGAGTCTTCAGGTTTTCCTTCTCTTAAAGGATGTATTAGTTATCTATTGCAGTGTGACAAATGTATTAGTAAGGGTTCTCTGAGAAATAGAACCAATGGGACCTCCCTCTCTCTCTCTCTTTCCCTCATAGGAATTGATGCATGCAATTATGGAGGCTGAGAAGCCCCACAATCTGCTGCTTGAAAACTAGAGAACCGAGAAAGCCAGTGGTGTAGTTCCAGTCTGGGTCTGAAAGCCAGAGCGGGGCGGAAGGTGAGGGCAATGGTGTAAGTCCTGGTCCAAGTCCAAGGGCCCTAAGAATCACGAGCACCAATGTCTGTGGGCAGGAGAAGAATGTTCCAGCTCAAACAGAGAGAGTGCACTTGCCCTTCCTCCACCTTACTGTTCTATTGGGGCCCTCCGTGGATTGCACGATGCCCACCCACATTGGTCAGGGCAGATCTTTACTCATCTACTGATTCAAATGCTAATCTTTTTGGACACACCTTGATAGACACACCCAGACATAATATTTTACCAGCTATCTGGGTATCCTTTAGCCTAGTGAAGTTGACACATAAAATTAATCACCAAAACAGATTACCCCAAAACACAGTGGCTTGAAACAACATTTGTTATCTCACAGTTTTCATGGTCAGGAATCCAGGCACTGGTCAGCTGGGTCTTCTGTTTCAGGGTCTCTTACAGGCTGCAATCAAAGTGTCAGCTGGAGCTGTGGTCTCATCTCAAAGCTCAACCGGGGAAGGATATGCTTCCAAGCTCGCTCATGTGGTTGTTGGGAGGATGCGGTTTCTCACATGCTGCTGGCTGGAGGCCACCCTTGGTTCCCTGCCACATGGGCCTCTGCAACATTGTGGCTTACTGGATAAAACAATCCAGCAAGACATAAGTCACACTTTTCTGAAACCTAATCAAAGAAGTGACATCCCATCACTTTTGCCTGTTCCACTTGTTGAAGTCATTAGGTCCACCCCACACTCAAGGCAAGGGGATTACACAGGGGGAGGGTCACTGAGGGCCATGTGTAAGGGCTGCCTACTACAGAGATGAGGACAAGTATGGTTATTCTAACGTTCACTATAGGAAATTCAAGTTGGGATACAACAGAAGGACAATTCCGGGTGTTGGGGGAGAACAGGCTTCCTTTTTCTTAAAGGGGTTCCTTTGTTAAGGATTTTATACGTATTCATTGTTATGTGCTTAATGCTTTTCATAAATAGTCTCATGTCATTAAAGAGATGAATCTGGGCCTTTCAGGAATTCTATTTCCTTGCCAGTGATTGGCTTAGGAAAGGACAAGTGATCTAATTTTGACCAATGAAATATAAGAACAAGTCTGTTATGGGGAACACTTCTGAGAATTTTTTTTTTTTTTTTTTGGTTCTTAAAAAGAGACACAAATCAGAGGTAGTGCTTCCTTTTTTTCCTTCCCTTCCCTTCCTTTCCCCTTTCTTTCCTTTCTGCCTCTGTATATTGGTGTGTGTGGATGTGGTGCTTGGAGCTTTTGCAGCTGTCTTGTGACCAAGAGGCAATGTAACTGGAATTCCAAGGATAATAGAGAAGAAAAGAAGAAAGGACCTGGGTTATCAAAGGTCTTATTGAATTATTCCTGTAATAATTGTGCCTCTGGAAATAATATATTCCACTTCAAGTCAATTAATTGAGTTAGAGTAATTTGTAGCCAAGAGCATCAGTCTAATACAAAAGAACTCATCATCTCCAATTTGCAGATAGAAAACTGTGACTGAGATGGGTTAACTAACTTGCTAAAATCATACAGAATTTTTTTTTTAATACAAAGGAAACTTCTCCCTTTAAGAGTGGTATGTGCATACATTTTTTACGAAGTCTTCTTTGAGCATCTGAGCCCTTGAAATTCACTCTTTCCTTTATTAAAACCCAGTAGTACATAGTGCCTGCACCATACCTCCTAGCATTTGGTTATGCATTGGGTCATATTTTTCTCTAATTGCTTTTCACATGTTCAGCTTTTTAAGGGCAGGTCCATAGCTCCTTTGACCTGTAATAGCAGGGATGCACAATAACTGCTTAACATAGACCGAAAAATTGATTGACCCATGACTTAGTTTGGATCATACTAACAAATTAATAATCATGCTGGGTATGGTGGCTTACCCCTGTAACCCCAGCTACTCGGGAGGCTGAGGCTGGAGGATTGCTTAAGCCCAGGAGTTCGAGGCTGCAGTGAGCTATGATCACACCACTACACTACAGCCTGGGTGATACAGTGAGACCTTGTGTCTTAAAAAAAAAAAAAAAAAAAAAAAACCCAGTCATGTTGGCTCATGCCTGTAATCCCAGCATTTTGGGAGGCCAAAGTGAGAGGATTGCTTGAGGCCAGGCGTTTGAGACCTGGGCAACTCACTATGAGCCTGGGCAACATAGTGAGACCCCATCTCTAAAAAATTTCAAAATATTAGCCAGGCATGGTGATGTGCACCTGTAGTCCCAGCTACTTAGGAGGCTGAAGCGGGAGGTCACTTGAGCCCAGGAGTTAAAGGTTGCACTACTGTACTCCAGAGTGCAGTGGGCTACAGAGTGAGACCCTGTCTCTCAAAAAAAATAAAAAATGTGTGTGTGTGTGTGTGTGTGCGGATAGTATAAATCATTTAAAACTCTCGGCAGAGCCCTTTTTTCTTTTTAAGGGAAGCTTCCATAAATGCCTGCTCCATGTGGTTAATAATAATAAAAACAATGATAGTAGAAACTGACATTTATTTAGTGCCCACAGGCTAAACTTTATGTGTGTGTGTGCATGTATACATACGCACACATATTTATGTATGAATGTATCTACTTATGTGTGTATATATAATTTTTAATCCTATCAGTCTTGTGAGGTACATATTAATATCCCCGTTTTATAGGTAAGGAAACACTCTCCAAGAGAGGGACTTGATCATGGATACCAAATAAAGTGGCCAAATTTAAAAACATATCCCGTGGCTCCAAGGCCCTGCTTTTCCTATTCTACCGTATTGTTTCCGTCTCTGCTGCCTGTATCTGTTTAGAAGCCAGAGGAGGGATGGTGTCGATAACGGCAAGTCCTTACTCCCCAAACCAGCTCCGGCTGAGATTCTCATAGGCTTAGCGGAGAAGATGAGAAGCAGACTTCCACATGAGCACAGGTGGGCCGTCCACATGTGTCCGCATGGTGCTTTATCCATCTCATTTAACCTGTTAGATGGTAAACAGATTTGAGTCCTTCATAACTTCCTATCACAAAATGAAAGCAAATTTTCTTCACTCAGAGCCTTTCCTAGACACCAAGACACTCAGTTCTACCTTTAAGTATACAAAACAGAAGGAACAAATCCCCAAATCCTCCCTGTACCAAACAGAGCTTTGCGGTTTTACCAATGACCCTGATTGCGTGGGTGTGTGGGTAATTTACCAGGGGAAGGCTGGCCTGCTCTTGTGAGAGGACACGTCAGAATCGGAGCCTGGGGCTTAGCCCATGCTTTTCCCAGGTAAGTGCTATCATCATGGTACATGGAGTCTATGAGTATTTCAAGGGCCTTTACAAATATTTGGGTCTAAAAAATAATTATCAGCTTCAAAATATCAAAAGAAAACTACTGTATTGATTTATAATTGTTTAAATATTCATGCAACCTAACCGATGACAATTTCATTCATTGCCAATTTTAGTACTCATAAAAGTTGTGTTACCATTGAAAGCGATTTGAAAGGTCTGATTTTCTCTGTGTACAAGAATTCCCAAACGTATACACTATTTGTAGAGCTCGCAGAGCAATCGTAAAATAAATAAGTTACTTGTAGCCACATAATTTCAAAAGCAAAATCCTTTCAAAAGTGGTTCCCGTGAAAAATGTATTTTATTAAGACATAAATGCATTTGGACATGTTATATAATGTGGAGTGTCCAGAGGCAGGCAGGCTTTGTAGGCCAGTGACGTGTGCATTTAGCACAGGGCGTCATGTTTAGAAGGGTCCTGAGATTGGTTTAATGCTGTCGCCATCTTGGAAGTCTTAATGATTTTTGAATAAAGAGACCCACGTTTTCTTTTTGCACTGGACCCTACAAATTACATAGCTGGTCCTGTGCAGACCTTACAAAGATTTTAAAACAGCCCTGGGTGTATCATTGTAAAACAGCAAAGTTCTGTTGCTTTGCTTTGCAACACAAAGGTTTGTTTTCAGGTCCCGTGTTTAATTCGTTTGAAAAGTGTGTGAGATTTTTGTGTTTCTTACAAGGTAGCCTAGATTTTAAAAGTTGAGGAAGTATTGTACTATATATTATAAAAAGCCAAAACTCCCGCTAATGAAATATACAGACCAACATCGGGAAGCATTACAAATGGTGCCAAGAATCTGCAAAAAATAAAGGGTGCTTCAAAATTAAATCCAGGCTAAGCACTTCAGAAAGTTTTGGAGGCCAATTTGCTTCTAGGCTGCGAACCAAGAGTGAACAAACATTACCTCCACAAATTAAATCTTAAGTGGCTGCAGGACATTTTCATCTAGTTTAGATAAAGTTTTAAAATGGTCATATCCACAATCCATCAAAGTACTGTCTAGACAAAGGACGGCATTTTCTGTTTGTGGAAACCAGGGGAGGAAGGACCTTCGGGCCGCATCCGGCTGATATCCTGGGGAGGTTCAATGGCAGGATAAGCCCCTGAGTGTTCAGGTCCTGCCACCACCAGGCCCCAGCCCACCCCTTTCCTCCCACGCCCTGAACCAGAGCCAGGTGAGGACATTGCCATTTGTTGGACATGAAAGGAAAGCTCAACCTGGGGCTCGGTGAACAGGCACCCCTCCCCACCCCCCAAGAAGTCTCAAGTGTACCTTGGACAGTATGAAAGGAAGACTAGGCAGTAGAAAGGTGTTGGGTCATTGTCATCTTCATCATCACCATCATCAGTCCTGTTACTTAAATAAGATTTATTTTCATTTGCTGGGCCCTGTTTTTTTTGTTTGTTTATTTGTTTCCTCTAAACATATCTACTCATCAAAAATTTAGAAAATATAGGCCGGGCACTGTGGCTCACGCCTATAATCCTAGCACTTTGGGAGGCCAAGGTGGGAGGATTGCTTGAGGCCAGGAGTTCCAGAGTAGCCTGAGCAAGAGTGAGACCCCATCTCTACAAAAAATAGAAAAATTAGCCGAGCGCCAGGACGCACACTGTAGTCCAGTTACCCGGGAGGCTGAGGTAGGAGAATCGCTTGAGCCCAGGAGTGTGAGGCTGCAGTGAGCTATGATCACCATGCTGCTCTCTAGCCTGGGAATAGGCTCAAAGGAAAAAAAAAGAAAAGAAAAAGTAGAAAGAAGAAATCACCATAATTCTGCCTCTTGAAGAAAAACCATTACATCGTTAATACTTGGATATGTTTCCTTCTGATCTCTTTTCCACAATATTGTTTATTTTTACATAGAAGTGTAGAAAATATATATTCATATTGTATGTTAATTTTGCTTCCTTTTTCCTCTTAAATAGCAGGGCACAATCAGGACAAACAAAAAGGATAACATAAGAGGGTTGAAATAAGTCCAAATACATCAATTATCATAAGTTAAAAATGACTAACTTTACCAGATAAGAAAACAGAAATTGTCATATTGGTTGACAAACAAAAGCCGGACCTACACTGTTTACAAGGGACACATCTAAACCAGCAGTCCCCAAACTTTTTGGCACCAGGGACCAGTTTCATGGAAGACAATTTTTCCATGGAAAGGGGGGTGGGAGAGGTGGGGGGAAGAGGGGCTAGTAGCAGTAGCTAAAAGAAAGCAGTAGCCATAGTCATATTTACAAAATATATTTTATCCCCCAAATATTATTATGAAAAGGAGGTACTACACAGTGACAAAACATTCAATTTTGAAGGAAAATATAACAAATCTGGGCCAGGCACTGTGGCTCACGCCTGTAATCCTAGCACTCTGGGAGGCTGAGGTGGGAGGATCACTGGAGTACAGGAGTTCGAGACCAGCCCGAGCGAAAGTGAGACCTGTCTCCACTAAAAAGAGAAAAAATTAGCTGGGTGTGGTGCCAAGTGCCTGTAGTCCCAGCTACTCAGGAGGCTGAGGCAGGAGGATCGCTTGAGCCCAGGAGTTTGAGGTTGCTGTGAGCTAGGCTGACACCACGGCACTCTAGCCAGGGCAACAGACTGAGACTCTGTCTCAAAAAAAAGAAAAAAAAGAAAAAGAAAAAGAAAATATAATAAATCTACACTTGTATTAGCTAACAACATACTCTCACACATGTAGAACAAAAGTTGTAGAATTACAGGGAAAAAAGCCAGAAATCCATAGTCTCTTGGGAGATTATAACACACCCATCTCAGTGGCTAGAGCTGCTTGGTTAGTCAAGCAAACCATAAATGAGGAAGGATATAGAATGTTGAAAGAACACCATCATAAACCTTCTCTAACTGACAGAACTTTATGTCTAAAAACTAGGGATAACATGTTCTTTTAAAGCACACATAAACATCATAAAAATTGGCCATGTGTTTGACTGCATAGGAAGTCTCAACAAATACCAAGAAATTCGTAGAAGACAAACCATACTCTCTGATATAAATGATGTTAATGATGAAAATCATTAACAAAATTGACTAAACCAACCTTCTATATTAGGAGATTTAAATGTAGACTTGTAAATTATTCATGGATTAAAGAAGAGCTCTCTGATGGAAATTAAAAATATTTAGATCTGAATGAGAATGAAATTATTACATATCAAATCTTGCAGGATGCAGATAAAATGTACTCCTTGAAAACGTATAAATATAATGTTTAAATATGGAAATAGGGCTGGGTGAGGTGGCCACCTGTAATCTCAGCACTTTGGGGGGCCAAAGTGGGAGGATCACTTGAGCAGGAGTTTGAGACTAGCCTGGGCAACATAGCAAGAACCCATCTCTACAAAAAATGAGAAAACTAACCAGGCATAGTGGTACGCACCTGTAGTCCCAGCTACTCAGGAGGCTGAGGCGGGAAGATGGCTTGAGCCTAGGTATTCCAGGTTGCAGTGAGCTATGATCCTACTACTGCACTCCAGCCTGGGCCTCACAGTGAGACAGACCCTCTCTCTATAAAAAAATAAATAAGGAATGAAATGAAGAAAAGCTGGAAACTAATGACTTAAACATTCATCTCAATAGTTGGAAAAGAAAAGTGAGAATCTATGAAATCGAAATTGTACATACAAAGTTGAAAATAAAGATAAAATAGACACGATTAAAAATAAAAGACATATTTCCTTAGTAGCTTCTAGAAAAGAAAAAAGAAAAAAATAATAAAAGACAAATTTATGGGAAAGTTTATTGAGAAACAGAGAAGGCAGGATTAAGAATTAAGGGGACATAACAAGAGATCATCTGTTAATGATAAGAGAATACCATGAACTATTTTTTTAAATTTTATTTTGGGCCAGGAGTGGTGGCTCATGCTGTAATCCCAGCACTTTGGGAGGCTGGGGCAGGAGGATTGCTTGAGGCCAGGAGTCTGAGGTTGCAGTAAGCTATGATGACATCACTGCACTCTAGTCTGGGCGACAGAGCAAGACCCTGTCCCCTCAAAAATTATTTTTAGTTGACAAATAATTGTATATATTGATAGAGTACAATGTGATGTTTTAATATATGTTTATAATGTGGAATGATTAAATCAGGCTATTTAACAAATCCATCACGTCACACAGTTTTTATTTTTTTGTGGTGAAACACTTCAAATCTACTCTTTCAGCAATTTTGAAATATACATTGCATTATTATTTGTTTATTCGCTGTTCTGTGCAATAGATCACTCAAGCTTATTCCTCCTGTCTAACTGAAACTTTGTGCCCTTTGATCAACATTTCCCCTTTTCCCTTTCCTCAGCCTCCAGGAACCATCATTCTACTCCCTACATCCATGAGTTCAACTTTTTAAGATTCCTCATATAAGTGAGATCATGCAATGTTTGTCTTTCTGTGCCTGGCTTATTTCACTTAGCATAATACCCTCCAGGTTCATCCATGTTGTCGCAAATGACAGGATTTCTCCCCCTGTTAAGGCTGTATAGTATTCCGTTGTGTATGTGTACCACATTTTCTTTAACCATTCACCTGACGATGGACACCCAGGTTGCTTCCATATCGTAGCTGTTGTGAATAGTGCTGCAATGAACGTGGGAGTGCACACACATTTCCGGCAACCTGATGTCAATTTCTTTGGATACATAACCAGCAGTGGGATTACTGGATCATACGGTAATTCCACTTTTAGTTTTCTGAGAAAACCTCCACACTGTTTTCCATATTGGCTGTGTTGATTTACATTCCCACCAACAGTGTGCAAGGGTTCCCTTTTCTTTCTTTTTTGTTTTTTTTGAAACAGGGTGTTGCTCTGTCGCCCAGGCTAGAGTGCGGTGGCGTAATCACAGCTCACTGCAACCTCAAGCTCCTGGGTTCAAGTGATCTTCCTGCCTTAGTGTTCTGAGTAGCTGGGACTAAGGTATGCACCACCACTCCCTGCTAATTTTTCTATTTTTGTAGAGACGGGGTCTCATTCTTGCTCAGGCTGGTCTTGAACTCTTGGCCTCAAGTGATCCTCCCGCCTTGGCCTCCCAAAGTGCTAGAATTATAAGCATGAGCCACCGTGCCTGGCCGGGGTTCCCTTTTCTCCACATCCTCATCAACACTTTAATCTTTAATTTAGTTTAATTTTAGTCTTGAAATCTTTAATCTTTGCTACTGTAGCAGGTATGAGGTGATATCTCATTGTGGTTTTGATTTGCATTTCCCTGATGATTAGTGACCAGCATTTTTCATACATCTGTTGGCCATTTGTATATCTTCTTTTGAGACATGTCTATGTAGGTCCTTTACCCATTTTTTAAATTGGGTTGTTTTTTTGCTACTGAGTTGATTGTGTTCTTTATATATTTTGGATATTAGCCCCTTATTAAATGTATGGTTTACAAATGTGTTCTCCCAATCCATGGGTTTTCTCTTCATTGTATTAATTGTTTCCTTTGTTATGCAGAAGCATTTTGGTTTGATGCAATCTCATTTGTTTATCTTTGCTTCTGTCACCTGTGCTTTTGGGGTTATATCCAGGAACTCTTTGCCTAGATCAATGTCATGGAACTTTTCCTCTGTTTTTCTTCATTTTCTGAAAAATGCATCATCAGGTGATTTCGACCTGTTCCAATGTCATAGAGTGTACTCACACAAACCTAGTGGTGCACCTACTACACACCTAGGTGGCATAGTATAGTCTATAAATCTGTGTAGTATGTTACTGTTCTGAACACAGGAAGCAACTATAACACAATGGTAAGTATTTGTGTATCTAAACATAGAAAAGGTACAGAAAAAAACACAGTATTATTGTTCTTTTTTAAGTGACCAGTTATTACAGGTATTATAATCTTATGGTATAACTGTCGTGTATGAGAAACGTCATTGACCAAAACATCCTTCTGTAGCATGTTTCTGAATTTACCTTGGAATTACCTCCATCATTCAGCAAAGAGTCAGGTGACTGGTGTCTCTTAATTGTATAAAACCATAAAAGTTGTTGTGGAGGATGACTAGACCCATGTTTTGGGGAGTAAAGTTTAACTAGACTTTTGCTCTTTTGAGTAGTTTCAAGTCTTTGCTGTGGAGGAAGGAGGGGAGGGGCATCTGGCCTGAGATGTGAGACTCCAGAACATTCCAGACTCAGCCCTTCCGAGGCTGGCCAGTGTTGTGGAAAGTGGTTGGGTTCGTGAGGTGGAATAGTGGATGCCTGTGGCCTGTGCGCCGTGCTGTGCACCCAGGCCTATTTGGGTGTGAGGCCAACTTGACTTGGAGGAAGGCCTTCATCCGAACTCTGTAAAATGGCTCCATCCTGCACCAGAGGTAGCTGTGAAAGGAAAGGATTCGGCCCCCTCCATCATTCTCAGGGCACAGTCTATATTAGGATGCTCTGTGGCACTGGCTTCCTAGAGCTGAAATCTCTAGAAATTTTCATTTTTTAGCTAGGCTCACCAGCACCAGCTTCCCCTCAGCAGCCCAAGAACTGCTGGGCCCACCCAGGCTAGCAGGGAGGGCTGCTCAGGAACGGCCCCTTCTCCCAGAGACCTCACAGGCAGACTTTCCTGGAGGATCCCTGAAGCACGAAAGGGAGGGGCCCAGGCAGGTGAGAGCTTGGACCTGTACCCTCTGAGCCCCCTGGAACTGACTGGGGCACATTACACCCCACTGTGCCATTGACTATGACTCACCGAGAGCACAGAAGACAGCCTTTGGCACTTGAGGGTCTAAGAAACAGGGAGACATTCCTTTTTATTCTTGCTTTCAGAAATAACACTTTAAAAAAATTGTGGTAAAATATACAGAGTGTTAGGTAGATAGTGAGGGATTCCAGGTCTCCTAGGGATGAAAGTGGGTGCTGTTGCCCCCATCTTGGTCTTGCCCAACCCTGATTCTCCATACCTGGGGGGGCAGGGAATACCTTATGAATATGCCAATCAGAACTTGGTGCACCAGTTACAAAAGGATGCAGAGGACCCTCTAGTCCATGGGCCAAGCCGCATGGGTACCATAAAGTCCGGAAAGTGACCTAGAACCCACATGCATAGTTAAGCCTTGGGTCATGTGACTCCCCACTGTCTAATCAAAGTGGTTCCATGGTGACCTGTGAACCACAACAGAGGTCGCTATCTGGACACTATAAAATAGGATGCAGACCATAGCCAAGCTCTCTCTCTTTGCCCTTCCTTTTGCCAGCCCTGCTGCTACAGTGGGTCCAGTTGTCATCCGTGGTGTATGTATCATGCTCTGTAAACCTACATCTTGCTCTTGCCCTATAATCCTTTCTCTCCTCAATAAACCTCATTCTCGTACTTGCCTAACTTTGTGTCTGTTCTTTCTTTGACCATGGGCTCACCAAGAACCGAGGGTTTCGGACTGAAACCTAACTAGCATTAAATTTATCATTTTAACAGGTTTTAGGCATATAGTTAGGTGGCATTAAGTACATTCACATTGTTATGCAACCATCACCATCACTGCAGAACTTCTTCATCTTCTCAAACTGAAGCTCTGAACCCATTAAACAACACCCCCATTCCCCTAGCCCCAGCCTCTGGCAACCACCACTCTACTTTCTGTCTCTATGTCTCCTCTAGGTACCTCATATAAGTAGAATCACGCTGAATTGTCCTCCTGTAACTGGCTTATTTCACTTAGCATGATGTCCTCAAAGTTCATCCACGTTGTAGCATGTGTTAGAATTTCTTTTCTTTTTAAGGCTGAATAATATTCCATTTTATTGATGGGACTCAGAAACCAATTCCATAAAATATAGTGCTTTGTACATGCTGAACTGAAAAAGAAGCCTCAAGGTCTCTCCGGCACCCCCTCCCCACCCCATCTCTTACAAAGTATAGCATGAAGTTGCTCTCTGAAGTTCCCTTATCTGCGTAAAGTTCGGTCCTACCAAAAAAGATAATAATTACCTCTGGTCTCTTACGTGAGTTTTCATTAACTGAACCCAGATCACAGAAAGAAAGACTAAAGTCTGTCAATGAAGCTGGACAGCTTTCGTCACAAACCATCCTCTGTTCTACTGGTCCAACAAACTTTGTCCCAGACCATCATACGTTCTTCAAGCCCATTGAGTTCTCCCTGTTAATCATTCATTGCCCCTCAGCAGAATTCCTCTTCTCCCCCCTCCCATAGCCTGTTTTCCAGGATCCAAGCTCCCAGTCTTTCCACGACCTCGAGATGATACATAAACTGCTGCACCCCACTGGAAGTTTGGGTCTTCATTCTGGAGGCTCCCACATCACATCAAACCATCAAACTATAATTAAATAAATTTGTATGACTTTTCTCCAATTAATCTGCCTTTTGTGAGTTGGTTTTTCGGCAAACCTTCCGTGGGTGACGGGGAAGCTTTCCCTTTGCCTCTATGGTATGCATATGCCACATTTTGTGTATTCATTCCAGAAATAACACTTTTGCATTTACTTTCTTCAAATCAGTCTTGACATATATATTCAGAAAGGTTTCATATATGGGAAAAAAGTGTGAAGTTATTTATTTCCCTCTTGTGCTGATATTCATTTATTAGCCCTTTTTTTTTTTTTTGAAAGCAGCGAATTGAACTAACAGGAGCAAGGTTCTTTTTCCCCTATCTCCTGAAGATTAGTTTACATTTTATTTATTTTTTGTTTTTTAGAGACAGAGTCTCACTCTTGCTTAGGCTGGTGCTGGTCTCAAACTCCTGAGCTCAAGTGATCCTCCTGCCTTAGCCTCCCAGAGTGCTAGGATTACAGGTGTGAGCCATCAGGCCCACCCTTTATTTTACATTTTATATGTAAATAGAGTTGAGAGTGAAGGCATCCTGTGTACATTCAGCAAATACTGCAGATGGAGGGTAAGAGCTGTTGTTCTCATGTAAAGTGTGACTGAAGAATCTAATTCTGCTCAAAATTTTTTCTACCATAGGCGTATATGCAATCTGTGCCATTTTTAGTCCTTTAAGGTCAGATATACTTTAAAATTGTGCTTATCATAGACTGGGCAGTTTTTAAAAATGGATGTCCCTGTCTGCAAGACGAGTTGATTTTTGTGCCATTCTGATTGTGATATCTGTACGGTAGTGTCAATGGAAAAGAAGCCAAACTCTGTAAAATAATTTAAAGAGGTTTATTCTGAGCCAAACTGGAGGACCATGGCCAAGAGCCACGCCCAAGAAGCCTTGAGCAAATGGACTCACTGTGGTTGGGTTACAGTTTGGTTTTATACATTTCAGGGAGACAGGGATTATAGGTAAAGTAATAAATCAATACATGGCTCTGACTCGGGTGGGGCAAAGGCAATATACATAACCTAAACATTTGTACCCCTGTAATACGCTAAAATAAAAAAAAATAAAAATTAAAAAAAAATCAATACCTGGAAGGCATACATTGGTTTGGGCTGAAAAGGTGGGACATCTCAAAGCAGGGGGTACAGGTTATAGGAGGGTTTAAATTGATGGAGCACCAGTTTACAACTGTCCCTCTGCCTTGCTGTTCTCATCCTCCTCCCTGCTAAATTCACCCCCTTAACTCATACTATCTTCTAATGTACCACGTGGTCTACTAATTTATTTCCTTTAGTGTTTGTCTTCCCAGTTACAATATAAACTCTATGGAGATAGTGGGGAAAAAAAGGAGACTCTTTGACTTATAATTATTTAAAGAAATGAAGCTTTGTCTAAAGGCTTGGAATGTTTTAAGATAAGATGAGGAAGTCGGCCAGGGGCTGTGGCCTGTAATCCTAGCACTCTGGAAGGCCGAGGCAGGAGGATCGCTTGAGCTCAGGAGTTCAAGACCAGCCTGAGCAAGAGCGAGACCCCCGTCCCTACTAAAAATAGAAAGAAATTGGCCAAACGATTAGAAATAGAAAAAAATTAGCCGGGCATGGTGTCGCGTGCCTGTAGTCCCAGCTACTAGGGAGGCTGAGGCAGGAGGATCGCTTGAGCCCAGGAGTTTGAGGTTGCTGTGAGCTAGGCTGATGTCATGGCACTCTAGCCCGGGCAAGACAGTGAGACTCTGTCTCAAAAAAAAAAAAAAAAAATGAGGAAGTGAGTTAATCAGAGACAAAGCATTAGACATGTATTTGTTGCGGAAATTGAGGACCTGCAGGTTTGTCTTGCATAGCCTTAGGCCTGTGAATGAGTTACAAAGGACATCTACGAGAAGGGAGGAGGGCATGATGAGGCACGTCTGACCTCCTGACCTACCTCTCTGGGCCAGTAACTCGGCTTTAAGGTATCCTCTTGGCCAGGAAGGGGTCCACCTAGTCAGCCAGTGGCAGAGAGCCTTAAGATTTTATTTTAGTTCACAGTAGGTTTTGAAGGCACAGCATTCCTGCCCGTGGGAATGCACCCACCATGGCTCTGGTGACCCCATTTCAACTTGCTCTGAGGCATCTGTTTGCTCCTGCAATCTGGCTTCATACGTGTCCAACCTTGTGGTGCTAGATTACATCGAGCATATCCAAAAATGTTGACTCAGTGACTGTATTCCTTGACCTTCTATTGGTGACCCTCACATGATACCTGCAGATGGAGAGAGAGAGGCAGCCAAAAGCGGCACAAGGTTCCTGGGTGTTGGCAAATGTTGTTTTTTTCCATTTTGGAGAATTTAGTTCACCTTTCTCTAAACTTTATTATCTGTAATAAATAATACATACCTCACAATACATCCTCACAGTATTGTGAGGATTTAGTAGCTGGTAAAAAAGTACAGCTTCCCATTCAGTGCAAGGTAACTACTGTTACAGAGTGAAAAAAACGTTTTGCCTAATAATTGCCTTATATGATATAACAGTTGGTCTGCAGCATTATTCTACATTGATTCTAATTCCTTGGAAGGCTGGAGTTTTTGGTATGTTTTTCATGTAAATATTGGTACTTCATGTCAATGGAAAAGAAGCCAAACTCTGTAAAATAATTTAAAGAGGTTTATTCTGAGCCAAATTTGAGGACCACGGCCTGGGGCCACGGCCAAGAAGCCTTGAGCAAGCGGACTCGCTGTGGTTGGGTTACAGTTTGGTTTTATACATTTCAGGGAGATGGGTAAAGTCATAAATCAATACATGGAAGGCATACATTGGCTTGGTGGGAAAACGTGGGATATCTCGAAGGTGGGGGGACCTTATGGGTTATAGGTGGGTTTAAAGACTCTTTGATTTGTAATAAAGAAATGAAGGTTTGTGCATGGAAGTTAAGATAAGGAAGTCTGTTAATCAGAGACAAGCCACCGGATATAGATTCAGACTCAAGTGATTTGTTGTGTAAATTGAGGACCTGCAGGTTTGTCTTGCAGAGTCTAAGGTCTGTGAATGAGTTACAAAGGATATCCACAAGAAGGGAGCAGGGCATGATGATAAGTCCTGTCTGACCTCTCTTCTCATGGCCAGCAGCTCAGTTTTAGGATATCCCCTTGGCAAGAGGGGGTCCATTCAGTCGGCCGGTGGGTGGGGAGCCTTAAGATTTTATTTTCGTTCACATTCATTTGCTGTGTGTTGCTGAGAACACTAACATCAGTGATGGTTTTATTTTTTATTTTTTTATTTTTTGGAGACAGAATCTTGCTCTGTCACCCAGGCTAGAGTGCAGTGGTGTCATCATAGCTACTGCTCTTGCTCAGGCTGGTTGTGAACTCCCGGCCTCAAGGGAAACTCCCACCTGACCTCCCAGAGTGTGAGCCACCCAGCCTGGTCAGTGATGGTTTTATTTAGTAATAACTTTTGGTTTTTGAAGATAGATTTCTGAAATTCCAAGAAAGTACTCATGTTTTTAAAATGAAGCTTTATACTGCCTGGACAACATAGTGAGATCTTGTCTCTACAAAAAAAAAAATAGGAAAAATTAGCTGGGCATGGTGGCCTGTGCCTGTAGTCCCAGCTGCTCAGGAGGCTGAGGCAGGAGGATCACTTGAGCCCAGGAGTTCAAGGTTGCAGTGAGTGATGACTTTGCCACTGCACTCTAGCCTGTCCATATCTCCAACAATAAATAAATGAATAAATAAAGCTTTATTTTTTTTACAAACTCATTTTAGAAATTTGGAAAATTTAAAAAAAAGGTCTGCTTTGATTTTTTTTTTTTTTTTCAGATGCAGTCTCACTCTGTTGCCTGGGCTAGAGTGCTGTGACATCAGCCTAGCTCACAGCAACCTCAAACTCCCAGGCTCAAGCAATCCTTCTGTCTCAGACTCCCGAGTAGCTGGGACCACAGGCATGTGCCACCATGCCCGGCTAATTTTTTCTATATATTTTTAGTTGTCCAGCTCATTTCTTTCTATTTTTTTTAGTAGAGTCGGGGTCTTGCTCTTGTTCAGGCTGGTCTCCAACTCCTGCCCTCAACCGATCCGCCCACCTCAGCCTCCAGAGTGCTAGGATTACAGGCTTGAGCCACTGTGCCCCGCCTGCTTTGATTTTTTAATCACCCATAATCCCACAATACAGATATAATCACTTCTTAGTTTCATGCATTCTTGTGCATAATTGATATAATGGTTTCATATCATTATATGAATATTTTCTATTTTTTTTTTTTTTAATGAGACAGGGTCTCACTAGTCTCAAGTGATCCTCCTGTCTCAGCATTCCGAGTAGCTAGGATCACACACCTGGGCCAGCCCAGGATATCTCACACTAGGAATATTCTCTGTTGTCTTAGTTTGGCCCTGCAACCAAACCCTAAGACAATAATTTGAATGTTGATAGTGAAAGGACGGTGGGTCTTGTGAGCTAAATAAACCAGCTCTCCGCTCTCTCTGCTCCCTCCCTCTCCACCTATCTAACAGGTGCCCTTGGGAGCTCAGTCTTCACAACACCTCTAAGGAGCCCAGCAGGCAAAAAGGAAATGCAATTTTTTTTTATTGTTGCTAGACCTGTTGACTAAAACTGCCTTTTAGCATCTGTTTCTATAACCTGTAATAGTTCCTGAGAAGTTCCTGCATGACAGCTTGGGCGACAATCCCCAGACATCAAACCCAGCCCAAAATCCTATCTCGAGGGCTAGGTCACTTTATCCCTGAAGCAAAGGGACCGGCTGCGGCAGTTTCACACAGCAGATTCCATTATCTGCTTGCAGTTAAGAAGGAGAGGAGAAGGATAGGGCAATCCACAACAATTACTACTTTTCTCTTGTCCCCATAAAAGTGGCAAGCCACCTAGCTGCTGGCATCTCCCCGCTGTCTTCCTCTCTCTCTTTCACTGTCTCATTCTCTCTATCCTTCTGAAAGGATTAAGTACTTTTTTATTTTTATATCTTAATTTCTGCATGAGAAATCTTTCTCCACCCTTGCCGTGAGCACCTACTAAGCTTTCCACTCTAACAGATAGTTTATTTGGGAGGTGGGGAAGTGAGAGAGGGAGGAGAATGAAGCCAGTGAAGGGCATATCATCCAGTATATTCCCAGTGTGGGCTACTGGAGCACAGTCCTGCTGAGAAAATTTGGGAGACGGTACGGACACTAACCTCACAGTTACCTGAGGCACGAGTCAGGGGGGCTGTCTATGCACCTGCTCCTGTTGGCCTACTGATTGAAGGTTGCTGGGGGAGGAGGGCAGAGGGAGACGTTAATTCCCTGGCACTTCTGGCCTGCCTTGAACTTGGGCAGAGCCAACTCTGGTGGAAGAGAAAGCCCTTAGGCAGAGATGCAGGAAGTTGGGCTAGTGTGAGGTGCTAAGGGCCTTGCGGTTCTGGGCAGGCACCTCTCTTTTTTTAATCTACACACTCTCTCTCAGTTATCTAATGTCATCTTTTAAAAAATAATAGACCTTATTTTTCTAGAGAAGTTGTAGGTTCACAGCAAAATTGAGTGGAAAGTACAGGAGTTCTCACCCACCCCTCATCCCTACAAATGCACGGCCTCTCCCACCATCAGCATCCTCCACCAGAGTGGTGCATTTGTTAAAATAGACAAACCCACACTGACACATCATTATCTCCCAAAGCCCATGGTTGACATTAGGGTTCACTCTTGGTTTTGTGCATTCTATGAGTTTGGACAAACGTATAATGACATGTATCCACCATCGCAGTATCATACTGAGTAGTTTCACTGCCCTAAAAATCCTCTGTGCCCCACCGCCACCTATTCATCCCTTCCTGCCCCCTACCCTCGCCAACTATTGATCTTTTCACCATCTCAATAGTTTTGCCTATCCAGAATGTCACATCATTGGAATCCCACAGGTTGTAGCCTTTTCACCTCGGCTTCAGTGCCATGGTTCTTAATACCATCTATAAGCTGATGATTCCCAAATGTGCATCTCTGCCCACCACCCTGCCGGAAACCAGTTCCTCTCCAGTCTGCTCCCAGGTCACCTTCTCAGTTTGATCCCACTGCCTCTTCCTGTTGTCTCTTTCGGGCCATTGTCCTTTGTGTTCCCCTTGCTGCAGGGACTTTGCTCCAGATTGGCTCCTTCTCGGTTTCCATGTTTCAGCTCAAGTCTTTCTTTCTCTGAGCCGTGTTCCTTTAGGGCACAATTTAAATAAGGACTCAACGCAGCCACCTCCAGGAACTCTGTCACATCCTTTTCATTTTCCTCATAGCCCTCATCACAACCCGAAATTACCGTGCTCATTTGTTTACCTGTTTATCGTCTATCTCCCACTACTTGAATGTAAGCACCATGAGAAGAGAAACCTTACTGGTTTTGTTTACCACCGATTGCCAGTGCTTTGAAGATGTCTGACATATGGCAGACATTCAAAAAGCACTTGTTCAAAAACGATTCGTGATTCAATCATTCTGCTGCTGCTGAACATTTTTGGCAGTTTGTTTAAATTCTACTATAATAAGCACTGCTCTGATAAATTTATTTGTATATAAATTTGTACATTAATTATGGCCTGTTATGATTGTTTTCCTTGATGATCCTATAAGTGGAATTCCTGTGGGTGAAATTATTGACTCAAAGGGATGAACACTTTTAAGGCTCTTAATACACATTGCAGAATTGTTTTCTGAAAAGGCTATCCTAATTTACACTTTACTGATAGTATATCATAGTCCCTATTACACTTTGCCCTCATTAGCATTAGATATTCAGTTTATAAAAAATCTTTGTTGATTTGATAGGTGAGGAGTATATTTATATATTTTTGTTTATTTTATTATTTGCATTATTTTGCTGTAATTTCCTTTCTACTTATTCTTAGTTAAAAACTTAGTGGAAGCTGAAGGCACTGAGTGCTTTGGCAGTTTGGAGATGGCTATTTATGGTTCTCACATGGTTGTAGAGAGAGCGTGTGGGACAGTCTGACAAGGCAAGTCACTAGAATTCTAACTTTAGCAAACAGATTCTTCAGCTTTGAAACAGAACCGATAGTTGAGCATTTATCAGGCTAGAAAATTTAGGGAGCAATGGTAAATCAGGTGAGGGCTATTTTGGTTTATAGATTTTATTACCAGAGAAAGAGCTAACAGGAAGGTAAGTAATTGAATGATTGTAGTTTTCTTACAATATTCAAATTAGAGTCTTCCTTTCTGTGATAGAAATTCTCCAACATGAGCCAGGCATGGTGGTGCAAGCCTGCAGTCCCAGCTTTTCGGTAGGTTGAGGCGGTAGGAATGCTTGAGCGCAGGAGTTTGAATCCAGCCTGGGCAACATAGTGAGACCCTGTCTCTAAAATAAAATAAAATTGATACCATTACCCATCAGTTGGCTTCAAAAATTACCAACATTTTGCCATTTTTATACACTTGGCTTTTAAATACATGTTTGTCTACAGTAAGGCTATCTTTAAAAGCCATTATTTTGAGACCATGTTAGCAAACATACATGTGAAATTATCACAGAATAAAGTGATCTTGTTACAAGCACCATGAATTTGTAATCTCGATTTTTTTTTCATTCAGGGCTGAAGGAAAGTGAAGTTGCTGGGCTGAAGGTCGCCACACAAATAACTGAAGACTTAGGACCTGAGTCCCCAAACCGGGAACAAGATTTTGGGCTTCCATTCCTACAATCATTCAACCAGTGTATTCTGGGCATTTCTCATGCACAACGACCAGTCAGACACATCTTACTCAGACGTAGACTTGACTACAAATCTGGTTTCATCATTTACTGGCTTTAAGACTTTGAACAAGTTCTGCCTTTGAGTCTAACCTTCCTCGTCTGTAAAATAAGAATAACCTTCTTGAATAGGGCATCGGTAGCGTTAAAAGTGAGGGAAAGTACCCAGAAACGCGCATAACTGCGTCTTCCGTAACACGCGTTCCGTTTGCCACTGTCATTCTGTTCAGTTTACTGGGCGCGATGAAAGAAATCACAAGGCAGTCTCTCTCTTCTGGAACCTTCCTTTCCCAATCTAAGAGGGCAGCAAAAAGCTCACCGCGGTCCACCACACAATGCGACATGTGAGATGCCAAAAGCCCGCCCCCAGTGAAAGCAGCATTCATTCATCTTCCAAAATCATTTGAGGTCTTCTCTCATGTTGCCTGCCTTTCTTTAGGTCTTGCAGCTCTAGAAAGATAATCTGGGCTAAGCCCAGCTGTTGTCCGAGGTCAGCTGTTTGGCTCACAGGTTGCTGGACCTCCCACAGCACCCCTGTTTGGTGCTGAGGAGGGCAACGCGCCCAGGGCGGGCAGCTGGAGCCGCCCGGCAGCTCCGTCACGGTCTCCATAAAGGCGCAGCCGAGGGGGCGTTTCCGAGCGGCGGGGGGGGGGGGGGGAGAGCCGGCGCCTGCCCCCAGCCCTCACCTTGAGGGCCTGCACCTTGACTCGGATCTCGAACTCGGGCACCGTCCGCAGTCGGCTCGCAGCACGTGGGCGCGCCCGCCGGAGCCCTCATCCAGCCCCGCCTCACCTTCGCGCAGCCCCGGGCTCCCCGCGCGTCTCCTGCCACCGCGTCACTCACCGCCCCCGGCCGCGCTCGCACGCGGCGCGCAGCTCCCGGGCTCCAGGCGGCGGCGCGGAGCGGGCGCCCCCAAGGCGGCCTGGGCGGCGGCGAGCCCGGGAGGCGGGGACGGGGCGTGCCGCCGGCGCCCAGCTCCCGGAAGCGGCTGGCTCTTGGGCTCCCATTCAGCGGACCGGCGCGGCGGCCGCAGCTCCAGCATCCCTACTCGCGCCTGCGGGAGCAGAGCCTGCGGCCACCGCCGCCCGAGTTGCGCGACCCCGGCCCGTGCCCGCCCCGCCCGGCAAGATGCAGCCCGTGTACGCGGAGGCGAAGCCCAACCCGCTGCGGGACGCGAACCTCTGCTCGCGCGTGTTCTTCTGGTGAGCGCCCCTGCCCTGGCCGGGCCACCGTGCCGCCGTGGCCAGCGCCTTCTGCGGGTGGTCGCGAGGGGAGGGTTTCCCGTGCCCTGGAGTCCGCGCCGGTGCTTGCCGCTGCCGCCCGTGCCGCCCCACGCCGGCCGCGTGGTCCCCGCCTGCGCTCTGGGAGGGCGACGGGGACCTGGCGGCGGGAGCGCAGGGCCAGCTGCCTGGCTGCTCGAGGCCCCGCTAACTTGCAGTGCCCGGGCGGGAGGGCAGGCGGAGAACCGAGGCTGCCGAAAGCGGGGATCACTGCCCCGCGGGAGAGGGACTGGACCCCTGGCACGCCCACCCTTCGCCGCCTTCCCACCTGCGGCTCGGGGATTCGCAGTCCCCTGAACTGAAACGGCACCTTTTTCTTTTTAAGTAAGCAGCTTATGATGAACAGTTTCCTTTATCTGATTTCAGCCAAAGCCTAATTTAGTGTGCTGGACTAATGCCATCTTCCAATAGTGTCCCCACCTTTTCCGATATTCCTTAGGAGACAACTCGGTCCAACTCCACCCGGTTCCCGCTGTGTGTCTCTCCGTGTCCAGATGTCTATCCGTGTGTATGTGTCCCTGGGTGTCATGATACCTAGTTATGGTAAATTCCATGCGGGTAAAATAACACTTTAGTATTTTATTTATGAATGGGGACATTGTTTTTGAACAAGATCTGCTTCCACGTTTTGCCTTTTTTCTCCTCTTCTTCTTCTTTTTGAGATGGGTCTCGCCATAAACTGGTCTCCAACTCCTGGGCTCAAGAGATCCTCCCGCCTCAGCCTCCCAGTACCTGGGATTATGGGGTTACGTTACAGACACTCGCCACCGCGCATGGCTTCACGTTTTGCTTTTGACTAAGAGACGCCTAGCCACGACTGCAGTATATCTTTGACTAGCCTTTGGTCCCTGTTTGCAATATTTTCACCTCCACCTTTGAGAACTGCACGGGGTGTGCGGCGCCCAAAACCTGTGTCGTCTTTTTAGAATCTCCAGCCTTCAGAGAGGCGATCCACGGTCTTGGCGCAGGTGGCTCTGACCAGGAGTCCTGCCATCCTAAAACCACTGAAGGGCCCCGAGCTGGGAGGGGCCCCCAGCTCTACCCATCTTGTGCAAGGTAACAGGCGAAGAAAGGCTCAGGGAAGGTGACACTCAAAGTTTTCATCTCCTATCCTGGACTACTAATTAGGTGGGCCTGGATCTTTGGACTTTATTCACATTTGTTTAATTAGTAGATTTTCTGTTTCTTGACCTCTGCCCTTCCATCTTTCCCACATATTCTGATATTTCCTTTTTTTAGTGGGAAAACCTAAGGGATCCCAAGAGGATGAGTCACCCACTCTTAATTGTAGTGCACTCTTTGTAGGAACCTTTGTGTTTTGGCAGCCCTGCTCTTAAGGAGAGAGGGGTGTGGAAGAGGAAGGGATAGGGTGTGGTTACGATAAATAATAGCATGCAGTAGGCAAATGGTCTGCTCAACTTCAGGCAGGGCAAGGAACCCTTGATGCAATTTCGGTGGATTTTCAAAATGTAGGTGCAGGGGAATGGGAAGGTGAAGTTGCCTGGGATCACACAGCTAGTATGTGGCTGAGCAGAGTCCAGACCTGGGCAGTTTGGCTCACAAGCCTGTGTTGGGAGCTATTGTACTGAGCTGCTTCCATTGGGGCGCTTGTTCTTAAATGCACAGAGAATGCAGGCCTGGTGACTCAGGCCTGTCATCCTACCACTTTGGGAGGCTGAGTTGGGAGGATTGCTTGAGGCCAGGAATTCTAACAAGACCTAGACCTTGTCTGTACAAAAAATAGAAAAATTAGCCTGGCGTGGTAACCTACGCCTGTAGTGCCAGCTACTCGGGAGGCTGAGGCAGGAGGATCGCTTGAGCCCAGGAGTTGGAGGTTGCAGTGAGCTATGATGACGACACTGCACTCTAGCCAGGGCAACAGAGCAGGACCATGTATCAAAAAAGAAGAAAATAAAAATGCATGGAGCAGGCTATTCCAAACAGCCCCTTGTTCTTGCAGGCTGGAGTTTAAGGGAAGTTCTTAAAATTCCTGCTGTTGGAAAGGATGCACTGGAAACGTGTGTTACTGTGCTTCAGGGCAGCTGTTCTCAAAGTGTGGTACTCAGACTGGCAGCATGAGCATCAGCTGGGAGATTGTAAGAGCTGCAAATTCTCTAGCACCCACTCCAGGCTGATTGAGTAAAATTAGAAACTCAGCGGGGGGTCGGGGGATGGGGTGTGGTGTGTGGCTGTGTGTGTGTGTGTGTGTGTGTGTGTGTGTGTGTGTGTGTGTGTGTGTGTGTGTGTGTGTGTGT
>RJWJ010018101.1:0-32063 GCA_004363605.1 Indri indri
GAAATATCTTTGATTTCTCTCTTTCCCTCATCCCCTTCTCAATATCTAATTTAATATTTTGATAACTGTTGGCTTGCCCTTCCAGTGTGTCACAAATCCATTAACTTATCTCCATCTCCCTTGTCATTATCCTGGTCTGAGCCCCAGACATCTCCTTCTAGACCACTACAACAACTACACGATTAGTTTTCCTGTTTCCACTTTTGCAGTTTTACAATTCATTCTCTCCAGAGTAGCCAGAGTGGTCCTGTAAATGTAAACTGACCCTGTTTCCGCTCCACGACTTACAACTCTCCTATGGCTGCTTCTCCCACTTGAAGTAAAACCTAGATCCCTTACTTTGGTCTTCATGAGCTTCATGGTGTAGCCCCACTTCTGTCTCTGACTTCATGTTCCACCACTCTCCCCTCTGATCACTGAACTGCAGGTACACTGGCTTCTTGCAGAAATACTGAGAAGGCCGATCTGTTCCTTATTTAGGGCCTTTGCATTTCTGTTCCTTGGGCCAGGAATATGCTTCCCTTAGTTCTTCGTTTGGTGGACTCCCTCTTTTTCTTCAGATCTTCAAACACGTTTTGTGTCCTCAGAGAGGCACTTCCTGGCCATCCAATCTAAATTAGTTGCCCTCCCTTCCTATGTCGGTCATCTTCCTCATGGCCCTGCTTCATCATTATCTTGTTTTGTATCTTTGTTTATCTTCCGACTTGATCACAGTCTCCATGAAAGCTGGGGATCCTGTCTCTCTTATTCACCTGAATGCCCAGCTCAGGCACTTGTTCATCTAAATGGGCGTCTGGCACATCAATGGCCAAAAATATCTGTTGAATGAATGAGTAAATGAATAAATGAAAAAAAAAAAGGTAAACACTCTTGGAATCTAGACATACTGACTCATGACAAGCAATTCGCTTTTCTGATACTGTGAGCTTTGTAGAAGAATGGTTGATGGGGTGATTGTGCTTAAGAGCATCACTGTGAGAAAATCTTAGTGGCTTATTTGATTTGGGTTGAAAGGATATTGCCTATGACCTAGCCATATACGCAGCCATACTCTTACCTAGTATACATCATTGTAACAGAAAATACATTAACAGATTTTTAAAATTCTTTTTTCCTAGCGTAATTCACTGCCTACTCTTTAAAATTATTTTGACTTCAGGAAAAAACAGATTCACATAAATCACTAATAGGAAAACTTAAACTGCTTGGAAATCTTTAAGTAAACTTTCAATATGTGTAGGCAATGATCATTTTTAATCGTGCAAATGCATAATATTTGATCAAAGGAAAACTATTGTGCCTTAGCGATATGCAGGAAATACGAAGTGTGTGTTGATGTTCGTACTGCACACATTTGATATGGCAGAAAAATGTAGTTTCTTTTTCTTTTTTTTTTTTTACTTAAGATTCTAGAGATCTGTGTAATTCAACTATAAAAAATAATAAATAAAAGCTTTTTTCTTAATTAATTAGGAGATAATGGAGGATCTAATGATATTTTATTAAAAATGAAGAAATGAGTTGTTTTAACAAATATCAAAGTTCAGCCCTTGGATCAGACAGCAAAAAAAATTTCAAGTTATTTGGGAAAATAAAATGCTCTTTGGTGCAAAAGTAAGGAAAGCTCAGAAGATTTCCACTGAGACAAAAGAGAAGATTCTAAAAGATTACAAAAAAAGATCATTGCAAGACATACATTGTTTTATTTTTAAAGAAATATACTTTCTCGCTTTATGAGACTAGTCTGAACCTGTCCCTAAATCTACATGGAATTATGACTTCTACGGCATGCAGAACAGAATACAGCAACTTTACTGAGAACTATTAATAGAAGTTAAGAATAAAGGATCGTCAGATTTGCCTTGAATGCCAATGAATGTTAAATTCTTCAAAGTTACTAGTAATAGAACTAGCATTTATATAATACTTGATAGCTTATGGACACTTTTAAATACATTATCTCATTTGGTTTTCTAAATAATCCTTGGGAAAATCAGAATACATGTGGCATTATTTTACTGACAGAGAGAGGTTAGTGTAGGTCCAAAGTCACTTAGTATTAAACTGAAATGAGTAAATCCTTCCCCCAGCAGTGGAGCATCTCTTTATTTGGGAAGAAAGTCTTGCCACCAGAGTACCTGGGCTTAGCCCTGGAATGCCCAGGGAGACTTAACACTTCCATTTACATTTCACTAAGATGCAAATAAGCGATTAATGATCCTTTTCTGTGGGAAGACTTGGGGAAAGGGAGAAACTACCCAAAGACGAGGAGGCTGCAGGAAGTGGGAGCCCTTGAAGAGAAATCCAGCCTTACTCACAGCTCTTCCAAAGCTATCCTGTCCTCAGTTTGAGCTGCTAGTAAACATCATGTATGAAAGTATATTCATCTTTTTGAAATCTTTAATCTGTGTTGATGTTTTGAAATAGTAAATCAAGGCATCGTTTAAATTGGCTAAGTGATGTTTCAGCTGAAATGTGAAGAGTGAGTAGGAGTAGCCAGCTGAGGAGGGGAAGCAGCGTATTCCAGGCAGAAGCAGCAGCACGTGTGAAGGCCAGAGGCAAGAGACGGTTTGGCCCATTTTCTTACTATGTGCCACACGAATCCACAGAGCTGCGAATTTGTGTTTTGTTTGCACAGCTATAGATGGATCAGAAGCATGAGAGCTATTTTTAAATTTCTCCCTCTTACCCCTTCCTGTCTCGGATAGGCTTTAGGTTGTAGGGAGACCTGGGGCTTGTCTTGCAGAGTTAAAAAATTTTTTAAAGAAGATAAAAAGACAGTGCAGAAAAAGGGAAGGGCTCTGGGATTGTTTTTTTTTTTTTTTTTTTGAGACAGGGTCTTGCTGTGTTCTCAGGCTAGAGTGCAGTGGTGACATCGTAATCATAGCTCACTGCAACCTCCAACTCCTGGGCCCAAGTGATCCTCCTGCCTCAGCCTCCCAAGTAGCCGGGACTACAGGTGTGTGCCTGTATGCCTGGCTAATTTTTTTTACTTTTTGTAGAGATGGGGTGATCTCACTCTTGTTCAGGCTGGTCTCAAACTCCTGGCCTCAAGCAATCCTCCCACCTTGGTCTCCCGGAGTGCTAGGATTACAGGTGTGAGCCACTGTGCCTGGCCTTCTGGGACTCTTAGGAATAGGAACCAGGCTTGACAAAAACTGAAAGAGGCACCCAGTCCCGGAAGTAGGCTATGAAAGTAGTAGACCTGTGCTCCATCTCCTCAAGGCATCCTAGGGAGGTGTCATAAAGGTAAATATAAGAGGTAACACTCATACACAGAGCCCAAGCTCTTTTCCAAGTTCTATCCTAAATGATTTAGCTAGATTAAGTCCCATTATCTTCCTAACAACCCTATTGGTAGATACTATTTTTATCCTGGGTGTGACTTTTGGCAAGAGAAGAATGGTGGGTAAAGAAATGCAAATACCAGCCTGGTGTGGTGGCCCAAGCCTGTAATCCCAGCACACTGGGAGGATGAGGCAGGAGGATCACTTGAGCCCAGGAGTTTGAGGTTGCTGTGAGCTAGGCTGACTCCAAGGCACTCTAGCCTGGGTGACAGAGCAAGACTCTGTCTCAAACAACAACAGAAAAAGAAATGCAAGCACCAAGTAGGCAACATTTTCTATCAGAAGAGAAGATGACATTGAGCACTGATGAAATAAACTAAAGATAATTCCTAGACCAAAATCAAATGCTTTTGTAAGAGAGAGAGAAAAAAAAAAAACCTATTATTTGTACCAAAGTTAAAACTAGACATCACAACAACTGCTTGCCAGACAGAGAATGCATGAAATGATTACATGGACTTATTTTGCCCCCTACTTTCTGGGAGTCAGTTGCTTTTCATGTATGAGGCTTTTTTGGCATTTTCCCTCACGGGTTCTCATTGAACAACTAGGGCTTGCTGACAGATGACTTCCAGCGTTATTATCAGGTGGCTGTACCAGCCTGAATCCAGCCATCATTTTCAGAGCATCTAGCGGCTTCCCACTGATTATAACAAGCCACAACACTGCAACTGGAAATTTTAGGCACTGTTATTCAATGGAGTCTACTATCCAATTTATTTTACAGCAAAATCCATCACAAAAGCATTCAGTAAATTAATCTGGCTCAACTGCCAGGAGATTCTAGTGTTATTATATTTTTTCCCCCCAGGGCACCCAGGTGAGTCTGTTCATCTATAATATTATTATTATTATAATCATATTATTCCCAATGTTTTATTGCCAGTGACATAGTTGGCCTTAGGAAAAATTGCCACAGTTCATTGTAAGAGTCCTTTCTTCTTTTCATGCACACCTTCCCCATCTTTTTGAGAAAGGCTGTATTGTATTCCGCCCCGGATGCTCAGATATTCATTGAACCTCATTGGATTCATGAAGTGTGCCTTGTAATATGCTTATACGTCAAAAACTTGTCACCAGGCTTGAGGTGATATTCCCATTGCTAAATCCACTCATAAGTGCTCAGTCCTTGTCTGACCTGATTTTTCAGCAGCATTTCGTTATAGCCCATCATTCCTTCCTCCTTGACATGCTGTATGTTTTTGGTCCCATTGGCCTCCTGGACATCCCATTTCCTGGGTTTTCTTCCTATCCCACTGACAGCTTCTTTTCAGTCCCTCTCCTTTTTTCTATCTTTTAACACTGGAGGGCTCCAGTACTCAGGCGTTGGTCTTCGTTCTCTCTACATTCACTTTTTTGGTGATTTCATTTGGTCTCATCACTTGAAATATTATCATATGCCAATGACTCTCAGATTTATATCTCTTGTGTGGGCTTTCCTCCTGAACACTAGACTCATGTACCCAACTGCCTACTTGAAAATCTCTCTTAAATATCGAACTCTGTTGTCTTCCCTAGAAAATCTGCTCTTCCGGAACTCTTTTCAGTCTTACTTGAAAGAAATTTGATCATTCCTGTTGATTCAGGCAAAATCTTTGGAGACATCCTGGATTCCTTTCACTCATTGTGCATTCAACTTTGCACTGCTAACTTTAACATACATCCAGAATTCAACCACGCTTGACCATATCCAGTTACCTCCACTGTGTTGAAAGATAAATGTTGGCACATTAAAATTTTATAGAGTTTATTTGAGCAGACAGCAATTCATGAATAGGCAGTTCTGATCATGTCTCCACCAAAAGGGCATGAGAAGAAGGCTTTTAAAGGGTAAATGAGGAAGCAAGGCAAAGAAAATATTTGATTGGTTAATGTGACCCAGTTAGAGGTTGGATGGTGGTTTCTGATTAGTTAAGAACATTTACGCTGAGTTAGATTTCCTCTTGCTTAAAGTAGGAACCCAGGACACCACCTCAGTCTAATGGCCTCCCAATTTATTAGTATTATTACTATTATTATTATTATTGAGATAGGGTCTTGCTCTCTTGCCTGGGCTAGAGTGCAGTGGCATCATCACAGCTCACTGCAACCTCCAATTCCTGGGGTCAAGGGATCCTCCTGCCTCAGCCTCCCGAGTAGCTAGGACTACAGGTGCACACCACCATGCTTGGCTAATTTTTCTATTTTTCTCTCTCTTGCTCAAGCTGGTCTCAAACTCCTGGCCTCAACTGATCCTTCCGCCTCAGTCTCCCAAAGTGCTGGGATTACAGGCATGGGCCATTGTACTTGACCCCAATGTATTATTTTAACAAGTGTTACCACCCTGATTTAGCCATCATCATCTCCTGCCTGGATTATTTTAATAATTTTGTAGCTACCTTTATCCACTGTCTTGGCTTAGGCCCCTCCAATAGTAGGTCCTGAGCAAGAATTTGGGTGTAATTTATTCAGGAGGTGATCCCAGGAAGCATTGTAGAGAGTAGCACAGAGAGAGGGGTAAGGAGAAAAGCCAATTAAGGACTGAGTGTTGATGAGTAGGTTACTATTGTGGACAAACGGGACTCAGTCTTGCTGGGGACTCACTGAGAGACTGAGTGGAACATGCCTCTGAATTGTGCCATCAGGGGGCAAGAAACTTGCCATAGTGAACCCAACTAATAGGATATCTCCAAAATTCAAAGAGGACTAAAGCACTGTGTCTCTTTCTTTGTGATAGGAGGTGCATGATGTAATAACTTGTTCCTTATATTGAAGGAATGGCCACAAAACATTGGACCTTAAAAATGTCACTGATCAGCCAGGCGCGGTGGCTCACGCCTGTAATCCTAGCACTCTGGGAGGCCAAGGCGGGTGGATTGTTTGAGCTCAGGAGTTCTAGACCATCCTGAGCAAGAGCGAGACCCTGTCTCTACTAAAAATAGAAAGAAATTAGCTGGACAACTAAAAAATATATATAGAAAAAAAATTAGCCGGGCATGGTGGCACATGCCTGTAGTCTCAGCTACTCAGGAGGCTGAGGCAGTAAGATGGCTTGAGCCCAGGAGTTTGAAGTTGCTGTGAGCTAGGCTGACGCCATGGCACTCTAGCCCGGGCAACAGAGTGAGATTCTGTCTAAAAAAAAAAAAAAAAAAGTCACTGATCTACCCTGAATTTTTCTATGGTTTATCTTCCTTCCAGTTCACATACAACTTACCAGAACATCTGGAGCATTTGCTACTTCATGCTCACTAGTTTGATTAACATAATGTCATTTACTCAGTGAACTCTTAAGATGTACTGTAGAGTATCCCTTTAGACTGTTGAAACAGAGAGGAGGAGTGTTAACATAGACCTGGGGCAAGACTCTGAACTTGTACTGCTCTCTATCCAGGTGAATGCTAAGCGCTTTCAATCCTTTTTCCTGGTAACACATTTTAAAAATGTGTCTTTCAGTTCAATAGCAGCTATGCTGATTTGTTCTAGTTGCACTACTGCATACAACATAGCAGCTGTGATTTAGGCTACAACTTGGTCAATTTTATGGTAGTCCACTATGATTTGCTGAGATCAACCTGATTTTTGTGTTTTGTTTTGTTTTTTTCTTTTTGAGACAAGATTTTGCTCTGTTGCTCAGGCTAGAATGCAGCGGCATCATCACAAGTCACTGCAAGCTCAAACTCCCGGGCTCAAGTGATCCTTCTGTCTCAGCCTCCCAAGTAGCTGGGACTATAGGCGCACACCACTACGTCCAGCTAATTTTTCTGTTTTTCCGTAGAAATGCAGCCTCACTCATGCTCAGGTTGGTCTTGCACTCCTGGCCTCAAGCAGTCCTCCTACCTTGGCCTCCCAAAGTGCTAGGATTACAGGCAGAAGCCACCGTGCCCAGCTCAACCTGATTTTTGTACAAGCCATACCAGTGAATTAAATGAGAATAGGATGGGGTCCATAATTCATTCATCTTTTAGACTTTGAGGATGGCACAAATCTCTGCCATTCCAGCTGAGATATGGCTTGCTTTTGATTTATTATTTTGGCCAAGTTGCAAAGGTGGTTTCAGGAATTTCCACTTGGCTTTTTCTACCGCCATGGATCTTACTTAACAGGTCAACAGACCAATGTAAGGCACCTGATGGCTGCTTAGACTATCCAATACTGCATTTATAACTAGGAAAATGATCACCTGGGGGGCTTCAGACTCATTGGACCCACTGTGAGATGAACTTGGGATATGACTCCTGTTTGTCACCTGGCCTCCATACATCCCCACTTTAACTAGGGGCCATAATGACTTTTTGTGTCCTTTCAGTATCAGTGTCATCTTGACCCTATTTCCAGCAGCCGTTGAAAGATCTGGGTATTACTCTTTCTGCAGTGTACAGTTAATATGGTAAAGGCTCTAGGTTCTCTTGCTTAAGGATTGGTGAAATATTTATTTTATATACTTGCTGTGGCATGGCAAGGACCTTTTGCAAGGGAACCTGACCTCGTTCTTCTCAATTGATGAGCCCTACGTCCGAGAACTGGCTCAGATAGAGACACCAGGTAAGTGATCATGATTTTCCATTGCAATGGTTGACACCAATCATTTGCCTTCCAGCTCTTGATTGTTTTTGCTTATACAAACCAAATAATAATTTTTATTGGTTGCTAATTTATCTTACCCCAAGGAGCACTCTGGTTAAGCAGTCATCACCACAGATCCTTGTGGGTCAAGTTTCCTTGGTTACCATTGTGGACTGTGTCCACATGTTACAGTAATTACATCAGCCTTATCTCTGATAGTTAAGTGATGCCGCTTGGCCTCTGCTATTGCAGAATCTTATCATCACCATTATCACTACAAAGCTCAATTTCATAGTTTTTCAGTGATGCCAGCACTCCCCCATTAGTGCATTTCTTATAGTTTTGGGGAACAGTGCCTGTCCTGTTACCTGTCTTCCAGGTAAGAGTCTGGTGGGTTCTCTGGTTTTATGTAATGAGCTTATATCTTTGAACATGAGGACCCCTTCCTCAATGCTCTGCCAAGGCAGTGCTGGCATCTCCACTACAGACCATCCTTATTTCCAAGCTTCAAGGAGACATACAACAGCATATTAGAACTGAGTCCAGGCATCCTTGTCAAGGTGTTATAGTCTGAGTGACAGGAGAATGTCCCATATCAATGATCTCTTTCTTATTAAGTTTATATTCTATGTCCACCTCAATCTCCACTCCCCATTCAACACCCTCGAAGTTTATGTCATACATACCCTGCCGGTTTGTGCTGACACATACTAGCAAGATCCTGAAGTTCTTTGGGTAAATAATCTGTTTCCTTAAATAGCAGGGACAGTAATTCCCCAGCTGAGCTATGCTGAGACCTGACCCCAGTCATTTGTCTAGAAGCAATGAGAGGAGATAAAGGCTGATCTCAAGGACGAACATCATTTTGTGAAGCATCTGCCCCAGGTGAGGTCTTTTGGGTAGTCCCTAGGCAATGGGACACAACAGTGAGTGAGGGGCTTGCCTGTGCCACCCAGTGATGCTGAAGAGTTAGTGGCAGTAGTAGTAACCCAACCCTCAACAAATAAGGGAAGGGATTCACCCCTCGATGGCACAATTACGAGATGTATAACACACATTCTCTCAGAAAGTCCACAGCAAGATTGAGTTCTGGTTGCTGACAATGGTAACCGCTGACAATGGTAACCACTGACAATGGTGTTAAATAAAAGATATACATATGCTTGCCATGCCAGGCACCTGTGCTAAACATTTTATTAGAATTACTGTTTTTGTTCTCCCAAGGAAGGAAGGAAAGTCAATAAAAAGTGCATTATTGCCAGATATTTACTCTTAAACATGGAAAATTAAGATGATTAAAACATGGCTCTTGGATTTATTTGAATTCATTTTTGAAAAAAAAGTTTCACAATCTCGGTTTGGATTTTAATTTGAAGATTTGAGCTAGTCTAAGATCTTCCAAAGGGGCTGTGTTCTGCAAATCCTTTTCTTTGCAGCAGCTAACCGCTAACTTGGTTCATAGAGCATACTTCATTGTTCGTTAAAGGGAACTAGTTAACCTCACAAGATGTAGGAAGGTAGATATTAGAAAAGCAGAACGATTTAAGTTATATGTGAAATTTTTAATATTTTAATTGACCACATTAAAATCCTATCATAAATAAATGCCATATGTGCTAGTCTTTGAAAAATTATCAATTCAAAAATATTTGTTAGTGGCCTACTATTTGTCTCAAAGTGTTCAGGATATAAGATATTAATTTTTAGAATCTCAGTCAATGGAAGTTTCCAATTAATTTTCAGAATCTCAGTCAATAGAAGTTTCCAAGGTAGTTAATCCTATTTCTAATTTTTCTCCATAGCATCACTCCAGTAGGGAAATTGTCCAATCTCAGGAGATTCCAATAGGATCTTCCTAGAGAATTGTCACGATGGCTGTGATAGAAGTTATAGAAATTATAAGAAAAATAGTTTCCTGTGAATTTTAGTTTTTCTGTTGCATGTTCCTGAATTGTATTTTACCAGGTGATTGTCCCCCATGGGCACACCACTGTGTTATAAAGGAAAGCACTGATATTTTCTATGTTTCTACCTCATTAACAGCAGAAACTTGCCCTTACGGTGGCTCTATAAGGAGAAAGATAGCATTGTAAGTGACCACCATTGTAAATGACACACCATTTCCCCTTTCTGTCTTGTACTTTGAAAATCATACTTTAGCAAAGTAAACTTGTCAGACATGGTTAAGATCAAACAGTATGTCCAAAGCATATCAAAAAAGAGTTCAAGATTGCTCATCAAATGCTTTAAAAGCAGTCCTAGCTGTAATTCATTTCTTAGCCTTGGCTGTCCCAGAGATTGCTTATTGCAGCCTCACTGTAAAACACCTGGTAGTGTGCTGGAGGTGGTTTTCACCTACTTGTGCTGATCATGGGCATCTTTTCCCAACTCTTCATGCAGTGGCATCACCACTGGTAGCTTGAAAATTAGTTACGGGTGAAAAATATTTACACCGTGGAACTCCAGCAAACATTACACATCCTGACCTTTTTTTTCCAGTTGTTAAACATTTACCAGCACACTACAGAGACCCTTTATTTAGCAAGTATAAGTGGTTTTGGTCCCTTGAAACCAAAAACTCACTGACAAGAATCAAAGTTTCAGTTACTTATCACTTGGCCAAGTTACTTATTCTCTGTAAAACCCAGTTCCTCATCTGCAAAGTGAAAGGATGATACCACGCTATTTACCTATCTATATCATTTTATTGCAAAGAACTCAGAAAATAGTAATTTTATGAGAATATTTTAAAATTACAAGGCATCCTATAAACATCTGATGAAACAGGGATCAACAACTGTATTTCGGAAGCATTTTATTTCTCATAGGCTGTGTTAGTCTGGGTTCTCCAGAGAAACAGAATCAATAGGATATATAGAGATACACAGAAAAAGATTTATTTATTTATTTATTTATTTTATTTTTTGTTTAGAAACAGGGTCTTGCTTTGTCACCCAGGCTGGAGTACAATGGTGTCATCACAGCTTACTGCAACCTTGAACTCCTGGGCTCAAGCAATCCTCCCGCCCTAGCCTCCCACAGGTGCTAGAAAAAGATTGATTATGAAGAATTGACTCATGTACGTGGTTATGGAGGCTGAAAAGCAGAGGTGAGAACTGGCTCCAGCACACTACAGTAGAAACGAATGCTGATGTTGCTCTCAACAATGTCTCCAGCATGCCTTTATTTTTCTCAGAATACCAGGTGTTATAGACTGAATGTCTGTGTCCCCCAAAACTCATAGGTTGAAATCCTAACTCCTAATGCGATAATATTAGGATGTGGGGCCTTTGGGAGGCAATTAGTCACGAATGGGATTAAGTCTCTTACATGAAGAGACACGAGAGTTTATTCTCCGTATCTTTGCTCTCCAACATAGGAGACACAGCAAGCAGAAGGCGATTTGCAAATCAGGAAGCAGACCTTCACCAGAACAAGATCTGCCAGAACTTTGGCCTTGGACTTCCCAGCCTTCATAGCTGTGAGAAATAAATGTTTGTTGTTTAAGGCACCCAGTCTATGGTAATTTGTTGTTGCAACATGAACTGACTAAGACACCAGGGAATTGGTGCTCAGTTGTTACCTATCCTGCTGGCACATAGTTGTGCCTATGGCATCTGTGCATTAGTGGGTAAAGTGTCTAAGCAGGGCCTGATGGTTTTTCTGCACATTCTTCTGGGGCTTGTTTTCTCATATCTCAAAAATCTTATTGTGGGGAATTAGACTGGAGCTGGAGGAATGAATCATGACATGAAACTCTAAGTTCCTCAACTCTGAACTGTTAATTCCCTATGCAAAATACTGTTTTTGGTTTTATAATCTGAAAGCAGCCAAATCTCTCCCTTTATACTTCTGTCTAAATTATCTTCATTAATAGTAAAATTTTGGCAGACTTTTTTCCCACATTGCTTCTGCCTCTTAGGGAATCTGGGCTTTTTCAGAAAAATTTTACTGTAAATTTTTCCGGCTACTGTTGTCTTAGTCCATTTTGTTCTGCTATAACAGAATCCCTGAGACTGGGTAATTTATAATATACAGAAAAGTATTAGTTTATGGTCCTGGAGTTTGGGAAAGCCAAGATCAAGGGGCCGGCAACTTTTATAATCAACATTAATCAGCTGGGCACGGTGGCTCATGCCTGTAATCCTAGCACTCTGGGAGGCCGAGGCGGGTGGATTCTTTGAGCTCAGGAGTTCGAAACCAGACTGAGCAAGAGCAAGACCCCGTCTCTACTAAAAATAGAAAGAAATTAATCAGACAACTAAAAATATATAGAAAAAATTAGCCGGGCATGGTGGCACATGCCTGTAGCCCCAGCTACTCAGGAGGCTGAGGCAGAAGGATCGCTCGAGCCCAGGAGTTTGAGGTTGCTGTGATCTAGGATGACACCACGGCACTCTAGCCCAGGCAACACAGTGAGACTCTGTCTCAAAAAAAAAAAAGAAAAAAAAACATTAATCTACTCCTTCCGGGGAAGCCCTCATGACCTAAACACCTCCCATTAGGCCCCACCTCCTAACACTGTTACATTGGGGTTAAGTTTCCACGGTATGCTTTTTGGGAACACATTCAAACCATGGCAACTAGCCACAGTGATTGGGATTACCTTTCTGACTTTGTCCCATAGCATCTTGTCTGAATCTATACTGACACGGTCTCTCTAGTTCATGTTCTTCTAATTGTATAGTCAGCATTGATATCTGACTTGAGATATACAGTCTTGGGAACTGCATTCCTGGATATCCATATTCCCAGATACCTGTTTGAAGTGGCAGGAGGCGTTTCAGGCCTTGAGATCTTGAATAATTCTGAATGCCAGACCTTGAAATTTTTATTTTAATCAAAAATCCCTCCCTTCTAGTCCCTGGCCCTGGCTGCCTTGAAAATGCTTGTATTTTCCAGTAACATGCAGCTTTGGCTTGATAGATTCCTACTGTGTAGTTCTATTTCAGCTGTTGAAGGACAGAAAAAATTAGATTGCCAATCTCATTACAGTTTCCATAATCATTATAGTTTCCAAATTGTGGAATTTGGAAGGGCATTCCAAGAACCGATAGTCAATCTCCTTGAACTCTTCATTGAAGAGCTTAGGATTTAGCTGATGAGGGCACACACTCCTGAGTTATTTTCTTGAAAATATCAGCTCTCATGGAACGGTCAGAGAAAAAAAGAGCTCCATAACAGAAACAGAAACACTCAGTTCCAGCCTTAGCTTTATCACTAATTTAATGGTGTAACTAAAAAACAAGTCACTTAACATTTTGGTGCTTCATTTTCCTCATATATCAAAAAGGAAATAATAATAACTAGATTTGTTGTGAGACAAAATTCAATAAGGGGAAAGTGCTTTGAAAATATAAAACTGTACCAGAGTAAGGTAATTTTATTATTATATAGCCTAAGTTGCTTTGGTCTTCCAATTTTAGTTGAAATTAAACAATTGAAGATGAAACATCAATTTCATAGAGGGAATATAGCAGAATGAACAGTAGTAGAAAGATCAATTTAATCTAGACTTCATATTTTTATTATATGAAATCACTTAAAAAGAAATGGCATCTTTACTCATAATTTTAGTGAAAGAAAGAAAATGTATTAGAGCAATTGCAAAGAACTGGGCCATTAATTTTATTAGATTTTGACATCATTTAAATTGTGCTTCAAAAAGAGGTTATGTTTGTTTCATGCTACAGGAGTGGTAAACTGAAATGATAACACCATATAAGCAAAATTTAAAAATGGGAGCCTCTCTTGAAAAATGTTAGTGCTGTGAATAGATCTTAATACTTTTGCCTGTGGTCTATTACAAGTCACAAAAACAGCAAGTAACAGTTTTTACACCTATAGTTTATTCTGATTAAAGAATTTTTAATTCAATTTTGCATTTTTATAATTAGAAATTTTAACTGAGTTTTAACCTTTTCTCCCTCTGGGTTGTTGCTGCAGGTTTGCAAGCCCACGGTCAAGGTGATTCAGCAGCAACTCCTCTGCTTGCTTAAAATGATTTGAATTCCATGCACAATCACCAGAGTGAACAATCACAGTACAAAGAAATCCCCAAACAATCTTCTTTTCAGGCAGCCTTCCCATCTTAATGCCTTGCATCGCTGGGATCAGAACACCGCCTCAGAGCAGATAGGGCAGGTTGAGCTATGCATGGGATTTTGTATCAGGCAAGTTATGGAAATGGTCAGTTTTTTCAAGTGAAATTTGAAGTTGTTTCCAAATCTGGTGTTTAGAACACTGGTCTCTAGAGTGAGGCAAATAAGAAAATGTTAAGATGTTTATAGTTATTTTGCATCTTAAAAAAAAGAAGAAATTCAGCTTTATTAGTAATAAAACCTCATTTGACCCTGGTGTCCTCACATAATAAACAGTGTAGCAGCTCATCATTTCTAAACTAAAAGCACACATGCACAAAGGATGCATACTCTTATATTTTCATAGATAAGGCCATGCTGCCTGAATATTTGGAGTTTACTTTTTTAGAGCACCAGAAACATTTATTTGATGAATGTGAGAGTACTTGGAGACCTGCCCTTTTAACTTCTCCTCTTTTCCCTTCCCTGTCACCCAGTTGTCAAAATTGTGAGCAATCAGCTCTGTATGTGATATTCAGCAAAAACAAAAGTCCTGTAGTTAACTAACTCTACCCGTGTGAGGAAATAGGGACTATTTCATTTTTGCATCTTTGGAATCTCATACTCAGCCCCAAATGGCAGAACAAACTATTTAGTCTCCTCTGTGAGGTTTAGGAGGTAGGGATTTGGCATCCTGTGGCTATTAAGATTTTCCCCATGTTTTGTGGTTGTCCTTTATTTGTAACCACAAATGTTTGAACTTATACTTTTCTATTGTCAGGGAAGAAAAACTTTTTCTCTTGCTCTCTTATGTTTAATGCCTAAGATATGACAGATTTACAGGAGAAAAAGAATATAAATTTATTAATTTTTTTTTTTTTACATTCATGGGAGTTTACAGAAAAGAAGTGAAACTCAAAGAAGCAGTTAGATCTGAGAACTTATACACCTTTCTTAACAAAGGAAAGAGGGTTTGAGCTTCGAGTGATGATAAATTGTGGAGAAGCGACTATATAGGAAATTCATGAGGGAACTAATGGAAGATAAGGTTGTTTATGCAGACTCATCTGGGTGCTCTCTCTCCTTTTCAGGTGATAAGAGTCACTCTCCTCTCCTCATCCTCGTCCAGGAAGGGTTGTGGAATTTCTGCCACCTTCACAAAGGGAAATTTATGCCCCGCATTAAGGCAGAAAGGGGAGGACAGAGAACTCTTCCCGTATTTGTTCATTCTTAATTGCCTCCAACTCTCAATAAACCGTCTGCCAAAGAGGCATATTTTAGGGTGGCATATCTTGATCCCCTTCTCTATCAATGTCTATAGTGAATCAGCATCTTTGGCCTCTAGGCAGGCACTCTGGTAAGATGATCCACCATTGTTCCCCCAACCTCTTCTTCCCTGTGCCCTTCCACATAGGGATGGTAAGAGTGGAATAACTCTTTTCCCAGGATCCTGTGTAGCTGGGGCAGTCATATGACATGAATTGGGGCCAACGAGGCATATTAGAAATCTTCTCTGGCTTTCTTACCATGAGAGACAGAAATGACGTTTCATCTTCCCTTGTCATTGCTATCATCAATATGGCTACATCACAAGAGGCTGCAGCAGGCATCCTCACAACCATGAGATGCGAAGCCTGACAGGCTGAGAGAACTGTACAGACACCTATCCTGACATAGCATCAAGTTTCTGGATCAATATCCAGCAGTTCTTTCCTCCAAAATTGTTATGGAAAAAAAAATCCCTCTGTGAGTTGGATTTCTCTGTTATTTGATGCCAAGTAATAACTACATAGCCTCTCCTGAACGAAGCAGCAATAGCTTGCTTTCAGTTTATACTTTACATTCCTTTCTCATCCTCTCTCATGGTCAAATTAGCTTATTTATTTATTTATTTTTATTTCAGGATATTATGGGGATACAGATGTTTAGGTTACGTATGTTGCCCTTGCCCCCCCTCCCCCTCCCCAAGTCCGAGTTTCAAGTGCGTCCATCCCTCGGATGGTGCGCATCGCACCCTTTGTGTATGCATATACCCGTCCCCTCAAATTAGCTTTTGTTAAATATTGTACATCCTTCTCTTAAATGGCACTGTGTATTTATTTTTTCCTACTGGAGTTTACCTTAAGTAATTCTTTCAGAAAGGACCTGGACATGGTAACCTTTTTTGAGCTTTTTATGTCTGAAAAAAATGTCTTTATTTTGTTCTCACACTAGATTGACCGGGGATAGACTTAAAATCACTGTCTCTCAGAACACTGAAGTCGTGGCTCCATTTTCTAGGTTTTATTGTGAGCAATGACAAGTCCGGCCGGGGCGCTGCGCTGCGCGACTGCGGGAGGCGCCGTCTTGTGTGATCTTCCCCTCTTGCGCATTATGGGGGTTGTGAAATCGTCGGGGCCCGGAGTCTGATGCTGACTTTATTTTCATTCCTTCGTAGATGCATGTTTGTTTGCTTCCTTTCTGAAAACCTTTGAATGTTTTCTTTTTATTCTTAGGGCTCTGTAATGTTTGTAGAACGTGGCTATCTATGGGTCTTTTTCCATCAGCCCTCAGGCACGCGGTGGACCTTTCAGCTGTGGAAAATTACCTTTTTCTCCGTACCCTCTTCTCCCCCTTCTTACTTTTCTCCTCCTTACTTTGCTCTTCCTCCTCGTTCTCCCCTCTCCTTCTTTTAAGTGTAATTTCCTCCCCTTCATGTCCTCTTCTCTCTCTTTCTGGAATGCTTGTGGGGACATCTTGTATGTGTTCTCCAGTCCTAACTTCTCTGTGGTTCTTTCTGCCTCTTTACTCTCCCAAGCGTCACAGGAACCACGTAGCTAAATTGGCCCCCTAGCTAAGTGAACCTTCAATTGTTTCCACCCTCCTCTACTAGCGGCCCATCTACTGGATGCTTTATCTCAGAGATCAGATTTTTTCATTTCTATGATCTATACTTACTCTTTGCATCGTCGCTTTGTCTGGTTTGCTCTATGAACTGTATCCTTTGATGCGAGTTTTCTGTTGAATCCGGGGCCTCTATTTCATAGTTTTTCCTTAAGTGTTTGATAATTCTATTTTTTTCTTTATGTTAATCTGTGAAAATTGTTATTTTTCTCTTGGCGACTATAGGTTCTATTTGCAGCAGCTTGCCTCTGGTGATTTTAGGGGACGGGTAGTACCTGAAGCCAAGCTGGGCACATAGGGGTTGTTTGGCATCAAGGCGTTTGGGTCCTCATTCTCCACAGAGGTACTGAGTTACCGGGAGATTGGCCTCCTCCTCCAACTCTGGTACCCACTCTGTGCACCTCCTATTTGAGCATTTCTACTTTAGAAATTAATATTCATGGATTAGTTTGGTCTAGGGAGGAGTCAAATTCTCACTTGCTTTTTCTTTAGTCCTGCTGTTCTTGTAGAGGTCTGTAGGTAACTCAGAGTCAGCTCTGCATCTCTTTCCAACACTGGCATCCATGCCAGGAGAACTTCTTAGGCATGTAGTTCACTAGGTTTAGAAAGCAGTTATTAGAGCATTGCCTGGAGAGCAGCATCCATGCTTCCCACTACTGTTCCAAACACAATGAATTAATACCCTGATGATATTTCTATGTCTTTTCATGCTCTTCGTATTTGTTTACTTTGAGCTTGGAACATCTCTGGACTTTCTTTTCTCTTTCCAGACCTTTCCTCTTGAGCATGTTTTCTTTCAATCTTGTTTCTCTGTCAATATGATCCCATCTGTTTTCTATCAGGACTTTTCTGTTCCACTGATGGCACTCTTGTTTTCTAGCACTGTGATGGAAATACTTTTTTAAAGATGTGTTTTTTGTTATCTGAAAGAATTCTGGATAGAGAGGTGGGTGGATGCTATGATTAGTTTTGATCTTCATAGTAATCCTTTCTGATTATTACTTACAAATTTAAAAATGCAATATAAGCCAAAAAGAAAAATCATATTTTCACACTTCTCAAAGATAACTGATATTAATATCTTGATATTTATCTCTCAGTGTATTCTATTTGTTGAAACAAAAACAAGGTTGACATGGTTTGGATTTTGGCCCCTCCAAATCTCATGTTGAAATTTGATACCCAGCGTTAGAAGTGGCGCCTGGTGGGAGGTGTTTGGGTCATGGGGGCAGATCCCTCATATATGGCTTCGTGCCCTCCCCCACTATACTGAATGAGCTCTTGCTTTTATTAGTTCACATGAGAGCTGGTTGTTTAAAAGAGTCTGGCACTATTTCCTCTCCTCCTTCTCTTGCCAAATGACATGCCTGCTCCCCCTTCACCTTCCTCTTTGATTGGAAGAGCCCTGAATCCCTCACCAGAAGCAGAGACTGGCGCCACACTTGTATAGTCTACAGAACCGTGAGTCAAATAAATTTCCTTATAAATTACCCCGTCTTGGGTATTTCCTTTATAGCAATGCAAAATGGACTAATACAAGGGTCATTGAAAATCTGCTTACCTTTATGTTTAATGAGCACCTAATTAGTAGGAAGTGCATGGGGATGGATGAAAGAGATTTAGAAATATGATGGGGATAGAGATTAAAAAGTGCTCTGCCTTCTGGTAGCTCCTAGTCCAATGGACACAAAGAAATATAAACTGCTAAATCGAATGGCACATAGTGTGATAAAGGTAAGCATGGGCTTCTCGAGAAAGCACAGAGGACATAGATTCAGCCCAGATGATGAACGAGCCACAAATAAAGACTTTCTGGTGGCTATCTGGAGGCGATGATATGGTCAGTTTTCAAGGATGGAAAAGTTACTCACGTAAAAGGGCAGAGTTAGGATGGACTAGGTTTCCCAGGAAAAGAACAAGATATGGAAAGGTCTGTAGTCTTAGATTGGATGGTAAGGAAGGACTATCCATGAAGAGTTTGTATTGCATGGTAATAAGGGTAAAGGTATGAATACTCTGAATAAGTAGGGAATTATTTTAATGAGGTGAATGACATCATCAGAATTGGGTCGTAGAAAGAGTACTCTGTCATTTGTGTGAAGAGTGGATTAGAACTGGAAGTGGGTATAATAATCTAGACAAGAAGAATGAGGCAATAGATGAGATAAATCATTCTACTGGAAGAATGTATCCCCTACCTCCTGGGAATGCTGCTGACAGGCAGTTGTCAGTTCTCAGTTCCCTGCAGAATCATGTTGGCTGAACAGATTTGTCTTCCCCAAGATTACTTTCTCTTCCCATGACAGCCCACATCCAATAACTGGTTCCCCGCTGCCCCTGTAGCAGGCAGAATTCTAAGATGGCCCCCAAGATTCCTGGTATACGCATACCTTCTTCCAGTTATTCAATCAAATGCTAATGTAAGTATTGCAGTGGAGGAATTTTGCAGATATAATTAAGGTTTTAAATCAGTTGACCTTAAGATAGGGAGATTATCTGGGTGAGTCTGACCTATTCAAATGAACCTTTAAAAAGAAAGCTTTCCTCAGCTGGTCGGAGAATTGGAAGTCAGAGATTAAAAGGAAGAGAAGGATTAAACACAGAAAGACTGCTAACTTGAAAGATGGGTTGGGGGCAGGGTATCCACTTGTCAAAGAATGCCATAGGCTTTTAGTTATTGACAGAGGCTCCTGGTTGGCAGCTGCGAGAAAACAAATGGGGACCCTAAGTCCCACAACTTGAAGGAACTAAATTTTGCCAATTGTAAGAATGAGTTGGAAGCAGATTTTCCCCAGAGCCTCCAGAAGAGAACCCAACCTGGCCGACACCTAGATTCCAGTCTTCTTATACCCTGAGCAGAGAGCTCAGCCATGTGGTGCTGGACTTCTGACCTATACAACAGTGAGTTAAAAATGGGTAGTGTTTTAAGCCACTAAATTTTTAGAAATTTGTTCTACGGCAAATAGAAAACTAATACAACACCTCCAAATTGCTGTAGGACTTAGCCAAAATATATCCATAGGAGTTGGGAAGTCCACATGGGACTGGATTCTGAGAGTACTGGATTAAAGAGGGCAAAACATAAAGTTGCTTACTGATTTGAGAGGTGTCTCCAATATATAGGATTTAATACTTAGAAAAGACCCAGGGTATAGTGGTTTTTCCTAGAAACGTGGAACAGTGATGGCTCATAATAAATGAGGTTAAATACCTGAATTGCCATAGCAGACAATGGAAGAAAGATTTTAAGAGGCTCAGAGAATTGGACATGCTCTGGAACTGCTCCCCTCCCCAGCCAATATAGTAAATCTAAATCAATATTGCATCCTAAAGAAATGGCACAAATTAGTGTAACCCTTTAAGACCCAAAGAATGCAAAGGTGATGTTCCCCTTCATAGCTCCACTTTATTCACCAGTCTGGCCCCTGCAGAAACTAAACAGATTCCAAAGCATGACAGTTGTCTACCACAAACTCAGCCAAATAGTATCCCTAATTGCAGTTTCTGTGTCAATGTGGGGTCTTTGCTAGACTGTATTGATGTGGCTGCACGTAAAAGCCAGCAAGCGGGCAAATGTATTTTTCCCATCCCTATCAAAAAGGGAATCAGAAGACTTTTCACTCACTTGGAACAGACAAGTGTATATGTCACAATCTTGCCCCAGGGCTATGTCAACTATTCTGCCCTCTAACAAATTCAGAACCAACCTGGACTAAGCTGGACATTCCACAGGACATTCCGCTCTTTCACTCTATACGTACCATGAAGAGGCCTTTGTAAGACATCAGTCAAAAGACAAATTATTGCATTTTGAACTTTCTGCCTGGAAGAAGGCAATACAATTTAGAACTGAATATTGCCAGCAGTCAGCCCTTAGCTGCCAGACATCTTAGAAATTGCCTGAAGAGAGTGACTTATCAGGCTACACTTCTTTTCCAGGTCACATTCAGTGACTTGTTGATGCAGATGTATAAAGCCCTCATCCCCTGCCACAATTTAGTGTAATTCAAAATGGCCATTTCAGCTATAGAACTCTTTGCGGAGTCTGCCGAAGCTTTTCTTGAGAGTGCATCAAAGCCCAGCTTTTCCCTCTCCTCATCCTGCTTCCTTCTCTTGCCTTCAACATGCTGCAATCTCAAGAACACTCCGTAGTAAATCTCTTGCATGTAATCTCTATCTCAGTCTGCTTCCTCAGGAACCCTCTCTGTGACAGATTACAGACTGAGCCAATGCAGTGGTGGTGGCAAATGGAGCCAGCATAGAATTTTTAGGATATTTGAAGGAAAAATAGAGTTCATTACCAATTGAGAGTAAAAGGAAAGGAAGATGGAAGACTTAATTATAACTTCCAGGTTTACTTGGACAACTGGGTAGTCAATGATGCATTCACAAAGATGAAGAATATAAAAGTAGGGGGGAGAAAATGACCAATTTCTTCTTGTACATTTTCATCATATGTATAAAGTAAAATGCAACACTATAATAGGTAGAAAGTTATTAGATTAAACCGTGTAAAATTGCCATTTACATAGGTCAATATTGTTAAATATTGGCAATTTCAAATGGATCAAACTAATAATTGTACATTAGCTTCTACATTGGGAAATTTACTATTTTTATTAAATTTTATATAGGCCATATAAGATATTAGAAAGGTAATATCTGTCAGATTAAAAAAATAATACCTTGGATAAGAATATATCATTTACATTTAAGCTTCTGAAGCAAGAATGTAAGTCACATATTATTGCTTTAAGGCACTTTAGGGGATCTTGATAAGATTGGGAACTTTGATTTATATTGATTTTCTTGTAGAAGTTGAGACATAATTGCCATAAGTAGAGCCAGAAAAGGTCACAGATAGCTTAATTTCTATGCCAAAGCTTTCTTTCATGTCACAAAAAAGAATCTAGGACAAATTTGGTATCTTATGGCATTTGTTGTCTATCAACATCCTCATTGGCAGAACCCAAAATGCCTATGTGCAGTTTTTAGACGCGATCAAAACTGTGAACAGTACTGTGACTTTACCTGGGGATGAAGCTCACTTCACTTTTCTGGTCTGAAAAGTACATTCTTAATATACCAAGTTCTTCCAACGTTGTAGCATGTAGTGTTTGTTGGTTGAATATGGACATCCAAATATTACTGATAAAGCTGATTCAAAGTGTATTTGAGGGAATAGAGGAGTAGGCTCTGTGGTGCTTCTTACTGTTCTGAGAATTTTGTTTCCATTCTTTTAAATAGAGAAGTAGTCCACTAGATATATATTAATCCGATCAAAGAAAGGCAAGTAATCATCACTAATATTGTGTTAAACCTTTGGGTCAGTAGACCTGGAGAGAGAGAAAATTAAAATAGATATATATGGAATAATAAACAACCACCATCTTCTTTTAAAAGGTAAGGGTGTTTATTCATTGTTCTCCTTGATATCCTGAAACTTAAATAGTTTAATGTAAAGTTAACAACAGTTAAATACTATGACATAAAGTCGATACATTTTATGCCATATGATGAGGGGAGAAGTGAGGGAAGAAAACAAAGATATTTGTCATACGCAGAGACACACACACACATACACCCACACACAAACATGTGGATTGAACATAATTTATTCAATCAGTTCCTTGGTAATGAATATTTGTTTGGTTTCCAAATTTTTCTTTTTTGTAAATAATGCCATAATGAATAACCTATCAATAAGTCAGGGTACTGGTAGGAAGCAAATGGTGCACTGGAACTGTGGTCTGCAGGCCAAATCCAGCCCATGGCCTGCTTTTGTAAATAGAGATTTATTGCAACAGCCATGTTGATTTTTTTACGTATTATCTATCCTTACTTTCATGCAATAACAGCAGTTTAGTATTAATAGTTACAACAGAGATTGTATGGCCCCCAAAGACCAAAATATAGACCGTCTGGCCCTTTACAGAAAATGTTTGCTGACCACTGATGTAGGTCACCAAGGTTCAGTCTCTCAGGCACAGAGCAGGGTGGAGAAGAATGAATAGCTCTGGAGTGGAAAACAAGGATTCAGCATAAAAAGCAATTTCATACTATGTCAGTGTATATGTGAAATAGATTCCTAGAAGTGGGATTGCTGGGTCAAAGATAAATGCCTGTGTAATTTTCCTAGATGTCACCAAGTTCGCCTCATTGATAGGGGTTATACCATTTTGCATTGTCACTGGCAACACATGGGAGGGCTTGTTTCCCCACATCCCATCCAGAATATATTCAACTTTTAGATTTTTGTCTATCTGATAGGGAAGAAGTGGTATTACAATATATGGCTTAAATTTGCATCTCTGTTATTATGAGTAAAATTTAACAACTTTTTATGTGTGCAATGGACATTTTTGTTTCTTCTCTAAACTACTATTTGTTTATGGAAGGTATTTTTTTTTCATTGAAATATAACATACTGTAAAATGCACTAAATGTATAAATATATAACTCAATGAATCTTTTTTACAGAGCAGATATTCTCATGTAACAACCATCTGTGTATCAAGCTATGAACATTACCAGAGTCTTTGGAGTTCCCCTCATGCCCCCTCCATTCATTTGCCCTCCTGAAGATAATCATTATTCTCTCCACTGTTAAGTAGTTTGACTTTTAACTTTTTATAAACAAAATTTTACAGTATATGTTCTTTGTCTGGTTTTTGTCACTCATCATTATGTCTATGAGCTTTATACATATTGTTGGTGAAGTTTGTTCTTTTTTGTTACAATATGATATACAGTTTATTTTAGAAATATATAATTTATTTATTCATTATATTGTTAATAGTCATTTAAGCTATTTCCAATTTCTTTTTGCAATGAAGACTAACAGTGCTATAAACATTCATGTATGTGTACTTTCCTGCATTTATATATACACTACTATAGAATATATACCTAGCAATGAACATGTGGATCATAATGTATGACTTTGGCTTTAGTTAATATTGCCAAACCTTTTCCAAAGTAGTTGTAGCAATTTTCACTCCCACCGGTAGTATATTAGAGCTCCAGTTGCTTCCTGTTCTTGCAAGAACTTGATATTGTCAAGTTGTTGAAACCACAAAGGGGTTTTCAATCTAGGTCCAGTTGCTTGTTGCAGAAAAGCCCAATTATTGAAACAACAAGCATTGCCAAGGAAGAAAGGATTCTTTAATACTACAGACAGATGACAGACTCTTGTTGGGAGAATGGGAGCGCTACCTCAAATCCATCTCCCTGCCTAAGGGATATCATGGGCTTTTAAAGGAGGGGCTGTGTGCCTTGGGGCAGGTCCTGGTGTATCTCCCAAGAGGCCAGCACATTGGGGCAGGTCATGTGCCTTGGGGCATGTTGTGGGAGATAATGATTCTTGGCAACAGGAATCTTGCTCAGGGGCCTTTGGAATCTCAACTCCTTTGTTTTTAAGAAAATCAACCATTTCTGGGAAACAACTCAGAAGGTCAAGTTAGTTAAGGGAGATGGGATCATTGAAATTAGTTCAGCGGGGGCTGGTTACAGTCAGAATTTGAAATTTAAGTCTATACATTTTCATATCCATATATGAAAAAATATAGTCTCTAGCTCACACCATTCACAACAATTTATTACGGATGGATTATAGACCTAAGTGTGCCTCCAATGATCCTTAGTGAGAAACGACTTATAGTCTACACCAGAATAAGGTATACTTTTCTTTGTAATTCACTTAAGTAAATTCCTATCTATCTACATTCATATCTATATCTATATAAATTTCTGTTTATATCTAGGCATAAATTAGTGTCTGGTTTTTTTTTTTTTTTTTGAGACAGAGTTCCCCTCTGTCAGCCAGACTAGAGTGCAGTGACATTATCACAGCTCATTGTAACCTCAAACTCCTGGGCTCAAATGATCTTCCTGCCTCAGCCTCCAGAGTAGCTGAGTCACAGGCACGCACAAGTCACAGGTTCCACTTGAACTCAACTGGTGGGGATTATACAGGGTTGTAACTACTGGGGTGTGTCCACCACAGTTCAGTTATCATGATGAGGACACAACATCCCTGGAGACAGGGGAGATGAGCAGCCAATAGGGTGTCTTTTGCTCAAACCATAAAGTGAATATAAATCAAAAATAGATTATCAGGAGATTGAAGATAATCAACTAAGTAAAAAGTTACAAACTTACATTCAATTTCCATACCTCAGTCAGTTTCAGTCCCTGAACTTATCAACTAAAGAAAGAAGAACCTGTAACACAAAGACAAGTCATTCTCCAACAGGAATTATAGCTGTTTACTTGTATAACTAAACTGTGGGGAAAAGGGAATACCCAAACAATTTGAGGGTGGTTACATGTCAGGTCTGAGCTGACATTGATAACCAGAGACATAAAGCATCATCACCCTCCCCATGTTACAGTGAGGGTATTTGGAGGTCAGATACTAAATGGAATGCTGGCGTAGGTCCAGCTCACAGGAGTGGGTTCACTGGGTTCATGGACTGACAAAGTGATTCTTTCCTTGGTCTTAAGATGTATAACTGGAATAGAGATGGTATGTAATTAATGCTTTTTTAGAGCATAGAGTAAGAGTTATTCTAGTCGGAAGGCCGAGTGGAAATTTCTAACACACCCCTCCCCCACCACACCTGTGCAATATATTAAATTAAAAAAACAATATTGCATTCCAGGGGGAATAGTAGAGGACCTAAAAGATGCAGGGATCATGATCCCATCATATCTCCATTCAATTCATTATCTTGGCTCCTGAAAAATCCAGGTGGATCTTGGAAGATAAAAATAGACTACTGCAAACTCAACCAAATAGTTTCACTAATTGCAGTTGCTATTCCAGAAGAGAGATCTTTGTTAAAGCAGATTAACATAACTTCAGGTACATAGTACGCAGTCATTAATCTAGCAAATTTATCTTTTTAAAAGCCTCTTTCAGAAGGAGTATCAGAAACAGTTTGTATTCATGTGGGATAAACACTCATGATTTTGCCTCATTATTAGGTTAGTTGTTACACTCTCTGACGTGATATTTTCTGGAGGAAACTAGATCTTTCAAACATGTATAGAACATCACGGTGGTCTATTATATTGATGACATCATATTAGTTGGACCAGATGATCCAAAAGTGGCAAGGTAAGTACATCGGAAGACTAGGTAAGACACATGCTCTGGAGTGTAGGAGACATGCATTCTGAAGAGTCAAGAACCTGCCATGTCAGTTAAATCGTTAGGAGTTCATTGGTCTGAGGGATCCTAGAACATCCCCTTCAAAGGATAAATTATTGTGTCCTCACATCTTTCATCACTATAAAAAAGCACAATGCCTGGTTGCTTCTTTGGGCTCTGTGCAAGCTTAATGCATACATAGGAACGCATACTCTGCCAGCTTTGAGTGGCACCAGAGCAGATAAAATCTGTGTAATAGGTCCAGACGCAGCAGGTCTTGTGGTACAGAGGCACTTGTGTTAGGGTAGCTGTGAAGTTTACAGTAATAGCAGAATCATAATTCCAGAACTCCTAGACTTGTAGAGCAAGACCAGGTCAAATACAGTGGAGAATTATATACTTTAAAAAAATATATCTTTTGGTGTGATACTGGCCCTGGTAGACAGGGAGTGCCTGGCCAAGGGATACCTACATTAGGTATATTAATGATTTGATTGTACGACCTTTTTAAACAAGACTGAAAAAGATAAAAGGATCAGTTTTATTCAGTCACACAAAGGACTCTTTAAAGAAATTAAGGGTGTGCTGCATAGATCTTCTTAATTGAATAACAGAGCCTTGAGGAAGCTTAAGGGCTTTTCTCTTCAGGCTTCTCAATGGAAGCCCGAAGTAAAGAAAAGCCTTTTTTTTCAAAGAGATGTGTGGGTATGGCTTTTGTCCTGTAGATCTAATATCAAAACACCACTGAGATTCACAGAAGACCCATGAAGTTTCTGAGAAAATTATGTCAGCAAAAACATCGCCGGCGTGAACAGAAATGGACAGAGACAGTACAAAATGCATTATGTCTCCTGTTTCCTCCCTTTTTGATCAGGAATGTCTGTATCTGTTAACCTATGTCTGTCTTACCATTGTTTGTTGGGTGTATGTGTTGGGGGGCAGATAACTTGTCTTTCTGGTTTCACAAGTTCATAGACACTGAGGAATTGCACTCCTGGGACTCTATGGAAGGAGCTATGCTCGAGGAGACTTATCCACACTTGGATGTGATTTAGATGAAGAAATACTGGACTTTGATCTGATGCTGTAATGGCATGAGAGAGATGGTGAGTATATTTTTCATGTGGAAGAAATAAGAATCACTATGGGCCAGAGAGAAGACAATAGTAGGATGCTCATAAAATGAATCTTTGTCATGCCATCCTGGTATTCACACCCTTGTATAACCTCTTCCCCTTGAGTATGGGCTGGACCTAGTTACTCACTACCGAGGAACAGAATATGGCAAAAGTGATGGGATGTCACTTCTGAGATAAGGTTACAAGAACTATGACTTCCATCTTGCTTATACCCTCTCTTTCTCTGGTTCTTCTTGCTTATTAGCTTCAATAAAACAAGTTACCATGTAATGAGATGCCTTATAGAGAGGCCCATGTGAAAAAGGAACTAAGGGCAGCCTTCTGGCAACAACCAAGAAGGACTGAGGCCAATGAAGAGTGGAATAGTGACAACAATCACACAGTGAGCTTGGAAGCAAATTCTTCCACAGCTGACTATTGCGATTACTGCAACCCAGATGAAACCTCGACTGTAGCTTGTGAGAAACCCTGAAGCAGAGGCCATAGCTAAGCAGGGCCCAGATTCCTGACTCATGGGAACTATGAGATAATAAATGTTGTTTTAAGCCACTAAATTTTGGAATAAATTGTTATAAAGTAGTAGATAGCTAATACAATAACATATCATTGTACAGCTAACAGGTCATTAATCCAAGATTTTTCTTCATTTGATAGCAGAGAGTATATGATGAAGGGCTCTCTCTTTTTTTTTAAGATAGAGTCTCACTCTGTCTTTCAGGCTAGAGTGCACTGGCATCATCATAGCTCACTGCAACCTCAAACTCCTGGGCTCAAGCAATCCTCCTGCCTCAGCTTCCTGAGTAGGTGGGATAATAAGTGCACTCCAGCACGCTAGCCTAATTTTTCCATTTTTAGTAGAGATAGGGTCTCAGTCTTGCTCAGGCTGGTCTTGAACTCCTGAGCTCAAGCAATGTTCCTGCCTTGGCCTCCCAGAGTGCTAGGATTACAGGCATGAGACATCGTGCCCTGCCAAAGGGCTCTTTTAAGATAAAAATGTTTTCAATTATTTCAAGATTTGTTTTATTTTTATTTAAAATAGTGGCAAATCTTCCAAGGGTTTTTAAATAAAGAAATTACTGAAACACAGAATCATAAAGCTATAAGGGAATTTAGAGATCAGTTAGTGGTATCCACTCATTTTATAGAGGAGGAAAGTAAAAATATTACTTTAAAAAATTGCCTTTTGTAATTGCCTTCAAAAGTGGTTTATCAGCTGCATGAGAAAACCAGACTCATAACTTTGTAGCTCACCTTATTTTTGAAACCCAAACATTACAATCCAATTTAACCAACTACTTTATTCACTAGTCTTGACTTTTGGCAAGCTCTAAAAGTCAAATCCCCTGTCAAAGGATGAAGATTTGCCACTATTGAGGATAGTCAAAGAAATTAGCTTCAGGCTCTGAAAGCAATTTCATGAGGAGTTCTAAAACTGTTTTAAGCAATGGCAGTACTCCTGGAATAAATGTATATCCTGTCAGGGCAGCTACTTTGAAAGGGATATAGTAATTTGGATCTGTAATTTCGGTTTTGTTTCTTGAAGAGTAGGAACACATTATATATCGAGTGTGCAGAAAATGATGGCCATCCATAACACAACAACTACAACAACAAAAATTTAAATAAAAGCTTTCAAACAGTGCTTCAATCTTTGCTCAATGATCTACACCTTGGATCTTGAATGTGACCTCTTTGCATTTTGTAGTTATTGGCTATTTGGGTCCACGACAATTTTGCCATGAGTTTTGTCATTAACTATTGATTTCTTTAATATGTTCTTCTATATCATATCTAATAATAGAACTAGATTTATAATTGTATAAATTATCATTCCTCAGTCCCAATCCTTTCATCATTCTATATATTTTATACTTAATCCACATTTATACATCTTGGTTGGTGCTTAAAACATAACCATTAGAGTTTTATGATATAGATCCTGAATTGTAAATAAGTTTTAAGTTGCTCACTTTGTTCGGTTGTTTGTGGCTACCTGGGGCACCAATGTTGAGGAAGATTCTGTGGCTTTGCTGGTTTCCATGGGAAAGAATTCCACGTTTTGCCATTTTTGCCATGATCAAAGTGGAAAGGTAGCCACATTTATATTTGATGATCCTTCTTTCGATCACTGCTTTGATCCTTATTGTAACAAAAATTCCTCTGGGGTAGATAATGCTTTAATAAATTGTCAGCCAATTATACCTTAGAGGGAATAAAAGGTTTGCACAGTGTATTATAGAAGGAGAGGGCACATAGATATTATAGATATTATGTATTGGGAATGGGGGATTTCATCATGAGAGAAAAGGAAGCAGAATTGTTGTGAAGATGGTCTGGAATTCCATATTTCACAGTTTTATTCTAGTTCAGCCCTAATTACTTTTAAATGTTCCTTTAATTTGGTATAATTGCCTTTTCTCACCATTCAGGAACATTGCAGAAATCTTGAAATATCATATTATCACTGTGTTTTCAGGACATTCTTTTAATCTCAGCTCCCTTGTCCTAAGACGGTTGATTTTCCAAACTATCATTTGCCCAGAAGGAGGGCAGAATTTATTGTGGTCATAGCACATGTTGAAACCCCCGGTGGCAGTATTTTGTGGTGTCCCTGGATATTGAATCAGGAAATAATCATATAGCACTCTAACCCCGCACACACTCTGTGGTCAATGTCCAATGTTGAATGCCCATTTTATGCCCTGTGTTTGGATTCCACTACCATTTCACCTATGCCTAGGGTTCAGAGATTATGAATTTGACAAACTAAAAGTTTTTTCCCTGTCTGTAGTAACAACTGAGTACAAGAAGGCAAGAATCAGAAAAGCTGAGAACTGAAACAGCCACACTCCGGCCCTAAAAACCTGAATCAGTCCGTGATACTCTAGGTTTGTCCTGGTGTTACCTGTATAGCTTCTCCTTCCCCACGTTCCCCTTTCGTTCCTCCTTGCAATGGTCCGTGTCTCCAGCTAAACCTCCTATTGACGCTCCTTTCTTTTTCTCACCTTTTACCTCACTTCGCTGTAGTCATTCAGAACTAAATAGAGTGCCAACCTCTGAACCGGTCTATAGTATATTGCTGTGACCTAAATCCCATTTTCTCAGTTACCAATAAATTGCAATTCATTCCTCACAGCTTCCTGACATAACCTCTGACTGGTTCATACTAAATCTTTGCTGTATCCCAGAAATGTAACCTGGTCTAGACTCTAGTTCACTTTTACGGTAACTCAATAGGCCTCTCTAGGAGGAGAGTTATCCTAAGGTGTTTTTTTTCCCCCTCTCACCACTCTTATTCAGGATTTTTTTTCTTAAAGTTTGAGATGATATTCCAAAATTTGTGAGAAAATACATTCACTATGAACAAAGATTTAAACACTTTATCCTAATGTCATTCCAACTTGAAGAAACATAATACTTTGTTACAGAATAGCTGAACTTCACATTTCTTTCATTCAATTAAGAAAAAAATTGAAAAACACCAAAGTACACATATTTTCTGAAGTCAGGGCTTTGCTTTGGTGTATTGGGAACTTTTTTGAACCCTTTCTGTGAGAAGTAATTGGATGTGTGCATAAGATGAATTATAATTCAAAGCAGTCACTGAAAGCATAACAATTGGCTCACCTAAAAATACAACTAATTTACTACTGGTAAATCCTCAAAAATCAGTTTGCCAAAGGGGGGTAGAAAAAAATAATTACAACTTCTTACCACTGATTATTTAATACATAAATTCATTTGTTTAATTGGGTATTTATCAGTGACACAATTCAGTTATACTTTATCTTAAAGATTAGCAATTTCACAGTACTATACCCTACTTCTCTGCTCCACAATTACCGCTTGCCACTGCCAATAAAAAACAGCACAGACCATCACCATGTTTCTTGAAAATCCTTTTCAAATAGAGAGTTACTCTTAATTTTATATAATGGTCTGTTGCCAGTGTCTGTTATGGATCTCGGATAGAAGACAGGCTATTAATTATCTGAGTGGAGAATGAAAAAGAAAGATACATTATGGACAGTTTATTCCTATAACAGTGAAAGAGACTCCTCATCCCCTAATTAGTAGGAATGATAAGTAGCGTGTTGGTAGCATGCGAATCTATGCTCCCAGCAAGAGTAGAGTCCTAATGAGTTTACCTGAGGGCTTCCTAGCCCTATGGAAACTCTCTCTTGTTAGCCAGCTATTTGTTTTCTCCTAGTCTCAATTAATGGTAATTTAAAAATAGTTTTATGGTCAGGAAAGTTTTAAAAAATCTTCCAATTTGACATTTCTATCTGTCTCAAAATAGAACATCAGTGACCAAAAGGATGCTTTAAAGTGAATGAAAAAAATAACACCCTGTAAAGATAGAGTACGGGAGCTAGAACGCAGTTTCTCTTTGAGCAAGTTGGTCTATTACTGTCTAAGTGATCATCACATCTCTTCTCATTGTACCAAGAATTAAAACTATTGGAAGATCGAAACTGTAAAGGTGATATTGCAAAAAAAACAAAAACAAAAATAAAAAAATCCCAAAACTATTGGGAGAAAAAAACCAAAGAAGACAACATAAAAGGTACAGTCCAAGACAAATGTCAGCAATAAGAGGGAAAGCCTGCAGGGACAATCAGATCAGAAAGAGCACAGAGGGTACAGACTATAGGAAAAAATAAAGAAATAAAAACAACCTTGAGTTACTGAAGTAAAAACAATAAGGCAATAAGTGGCAAAAAAGTTTTTTTTTAAAGGAGAAAAGATGAAAAAGTAAAGCAAACTTACAAGGATTTGTACCAAAAGTAGCAAAGGTGTAGTAAAACATAGCTCTATCTAGACATTGAGATAGTTACAGAAGGCGTGCTCTATCTCACCACAACAGGAATGTGAATATAGGTAGAAACTCTCCTAGAGATGATGGATGACAGCTTAA
>RJWJ010018102.1:0-32061 GCA_004363605.1 Indri indri
TATGAAAGCCTTTCTCCACATGAAATCTCATATGGAACCCAAAGTATAAATGGGCGAAAAGGTGATGTGTTGAATGAGTTCAGAGCTTTTCTGTTCAGCGGCATCACGGCCCCCCTCCCCACCGTGTGAACATATTCCCTGAGTTCTCCCTGAACCTTCTCCTCCTCAGCACTAGACAACTGCCACCACGCTGTGCTTTCCTTGTCAACACGGACTCCACTCCAGGATTCATCTCAGAAAGGGCTGCCAGAGCCTGGCTCTGGTTAGATCAGGGGATTTCCAGCTGGGTCCGAAGATGGGCATACAACACTCACAGATGCACAAACATCAGATCAACAGTGATGTCTGCTCCCTCACAGACAGACGCTAAAGCCCAGCTTAGCATGCAGGACTCACCACGGTTTCGGACTCCAGGAGAGCACTGGGTAAGTGGTGCATGACCAGAGGGAGGTGGAATAGCAGAGTACAAGGTCTAGGGCCAGGCTCTGCATTTGAATCTGGGCTCTGCCAAAGCATGTAATCTGGAGTGAGTTCCTTAACTTCTCTATGCCTCATTTTCCTTATGTGCAAACATGGGGGATAATAATACTAGAGCCTACATGCTAGGGGTGTGGTGAGAAGTGGATGAGTCTTCACACACATCATGTGAAAGCTTGAGCAAAACGCCTGAAATGAAGAGAGCAGTCTGCAATTGTTGGCTCTCTCCACTTCTGTCCACCCTCACATCTTCCGTGCCAGGTCTGTGTGCCCAGCTCTGCCCATGTCCCCGGCTGCAGTTCCCGGGGGTGGTGGTGGGCTGGGGCAGGGCTTCAGGCAGCACGCAGGGAGGCCACTTATTGCCTTGTTCTCTGCACCCCTCCTCTCTCCTCCCGGGCCTGGCTGGCCAAGCAGGAACATCTTGCAGGCACGTGACAGCCTCTCACGGCTGAGCTGCGAGGCATAAAGGGATTTATGGTTGGTTGTAGCGCTGCGTCTCACTCCGAATCACGTCGGGGAGCAAATCCCCCCTCTCCACTCACAGCTGTGCACTAGCGGGCCCAGCCTGCAGAGGGGAAACGCCAGCCTCTCTCTCCCCAGGGCTCCAGGTCCCAGGGGCCATCTCGAGCCCACCCATCCCTACAGCACAGGCTCTCTTTGCTCCCTGCTCCCTTTCCTCCCCACCAGAGGAGGAAGGAGGCGGTGGTCTGAGCCACCACATCAGGCAGTTGACAATTAAGCCCATTCAGCGCCGAGTCATTTGCATGCAAGTCCTCACTAGGCAGAGAACACTCAACCTGTCATTATCTCCTGGCATCGCTGGTAACCACGCCACGCGGCTGTGAAGATGGCAGCTTCCTGTCCCTGGGCACTGCCAGGCAGGGAGACGGTGATTGATGAAGGGCCCGGAACCTTTCCTCCTGCCCTAGCTAGCCTCTGCAGGAGGCCAGGAGGTCAGAGCTGGAGGAGGAGGAGGGGTGCGGATGGAGTGACAGGACCCCGAGGACCCAACTGTGCTTGGACACTGGGGAGGGTCTCTGGAGGACACTGCAGGAGGACGGAAGGGAGGGCAGGAATCATCTGAGACATCTTCCCACCTCCTCAGCTGGAATTTACTGAACGAGATTATCTCTTGAAAAGTATTAAAAGCCACCATTTTGCTGTATACCCACAGAGCAGGCTCTGTAGCAGCTGCTCCCTCAAAGCCCCGCCAGCTGTTCCCTGCCCCCACCCTGCACCAAGTACTGCTCTTCTCTGTCCCCACCCCCATCTCCAGCTCCAAATAAGCCACAGGGAGATACTATCATGCCTAGTGGGGCTGGCCCAGCATTTCTGTCCTCAGAAACAGGAGACAAAGAACAAGACCCGGAGGCAATTCCCGAACCCTGGCTCATGAACCCCACACAGGCCTATCAGGAAACCAGGTTCAAAGGCCACCAAGGTGTGCGGGGAGGGGGCAGATGCTCTTCAGCAGGGAGACCTCTGCTTTAACCTTCTGAGGCCAAGAGAGCGTCCGGTTGATCAGGACCAGCCTGCGTTTAGTAAGAATAGGTGGTGTTATCGTGAAAGATCCAAAGCACTTCACCATCCAAAACATTATTCAGTATCCGCCAAGATCTGAAATTCCACTCTCCGTGTTTCATTCCTTTCACTTAAACCGTTGGTCCTGGTTTAAATGCAAATACCCTGAGAGAGGCAACACTATAAAATGTGTTCGGTTATTTACCCCTTAATAAGAATACATTTCTGCAGCCTTTTCTGAGAATCAGCGCTGATTATAAAGGAAGGGAAAGAGAGAGACATGAGAATATTACACCCTTGAACGAGCGGGAGCCGGTGTCTCCAGCAGGAGGGAAAATGCAGAGTGAGGCACCTGGGTTTGGAAGCCTGGCCTTCCTCCTGTTTCTCCCAGGGCGGGTCTGGGCACACTGGGGGCCAGGCCAAGCCAGTGAGTGTCATCTCTCCTGGGTTTGGGTCTCCTGGGACAACAAGGCCCTGTGTCCAATTCCCAAACAGGAGCTGGAAGAATTACCTTCTAGTCTCACTATTTTCTCCACTGCTGTAATGAGGCCACACACCCACGAAGCCCAAGCTTGCTTCTCCTTGAAATGGACAGATTTACCAAAAGGACAATTGCATTTCCTACCTCTGTGCCCGCATCAGAATCAGCAACCCCAGCTGGACATGGCCCAGAGGTGCTACCTTTTGGTGACCTCCAAGAATAGGAAATTCAATTTGCCAGGTATGTTTGAGCACCTAATCTGCATTCCCGGACACAGGAGATGTCTGACTTGGTGCCAGCCAAGAGTGTCTCTCTGCTCCACATGAGGCCCTGGGCACGGGCAGCCTGGTATGGCCGGTCATCGCAGCACAGGTGTGGGTCTGTCCTCCAGCTGCCAGTGACACCTTGCAGCCAGGGTTCTTCTCCTTAGACTGTGCAGCACTCAGCACAGGTGAGACAGACAGCTAGTGCCCAGCAAGTACCTGCTGACTGGTTGCCAGCCCCTGCCTTTGAGTAAGTCACTATCTAGTTGAGATGACAGGAAGTCACACGTCGGTAACAATCAGAGACCAGTGGGAGTCAGAATCTTCTGGTTCCTGGCCCGGAAATTCTCAGTGTGTTGCAATCCTCATCCTAGAACTACTGCTGCACTCGGTCCTAATTTGCCCATCTGTGGCCCTGCTATCCTGAGTCAAATGGCACTGCACAGGGCTTGCACGCTACAGGAAATCCACGTGTCAATCTTATGGTGGGGGCGAGCTCTGAGTCAGGCTCATCTGAATCTTCACTCTGTCACCTGCTGTGTGATCACAACCAAGTTAACTTCTCTAGTTCTCCATTTCTTCATCTGCAAAATGGTGACAGTGAAGTGTCTATGTCAAAGTTTGCTGTGGAGATCAAATGAGATAGTGGATACAAGGCACTCAACACAGTGCCTGGCACACAGCAAGCACTCAATAAATGCTTGCTATTTAATATTATTACTTTCTAAAGCATAAGGCTACTGTCATAAATGTAATGTAGTGGAATTCGTTCTGAAGGAAGATTTTTAAATTTACAGAGGGGAGACCAGCTGCTCTCCTCCAACAAAGACAATAGTGGAAGAATTCTGGGTAAGGAAGGCTACTCGAAGAGCAACTAAGAAATGCCAAACTCTTGGATGGAAACAGAAAGAATTAAGCAATTTCCTGAATAATCTAGAAGGTCAAGATATTTGTATGTGGGTCAAATACTATCATGACTACCAGTAGCTCTAATTTATTGAGCAGCTACCATGTGGCAGGAATTGGGCCAGATCCTTCTTTGTAATCCTTCAAATGGCACTTCAAGGAAGGCACTATTAGCCCCATTGAATCAATGAGGGAGCTCAGCTGGGCAGATGACTCGGGCAGGCCCTGTGGCTGGGCTCTGACAGAGCTGGTGTCCAAACCCAAGCCTGTTTGAGTCAAAGCCCAGGGCTTTCTCCCAGGCAAACTGCCTCCTGTACCCAGACATTCTAGAGCATAAGCTCCCTACAGGTAATGCGAGCATCTCACTCATCTCCGTGAGCCCTTGCACACTTGCATGGTGTCTGACCCACGGCGGGTGTTTGGTATATGCTCACTAAATTGAACATTTGGTGGCATAAATCTATTTCATGGACCGGGGGTGGAGAGGTGCCATTTATGAGAAGTGGCTCAACATGGCTGCAACACCCAGACCTTTGTCACTGAGAGAGTAGGACAAATTGCACTGAGCATGTTTCTGCGATGGATGACTGCTGTGAACTTGACCTCTTACTGCTTTTGGCTGCTGTACGGAGATCTACCTCCCTCCCTCCCCCGTGGCTGCCCCTCCCTGCCTCTCCACCGAGGACCGTGTTAAATTGCAACAAACAACAGAGGCCCCCACCTTGGTGGGCCCTGCTCATCAATAATGAGCCGGCACCAGGCTCCTTTCTTTTGAAGGAATTCTCTCTTGGCCAGAGATGCTGTGTGGCAAGGCGGCCTGCTCATCACTGCAGGTGTTTGTTTATTCACGCTCAAATTGGGTAGGCCAAGCCCATTGTTTGTTCTCAGACATCTTTCCCCTCCCCGAATCTTGCTCTCTGCCTGCCTTTCGCACCAGTTCTAGCTTCTCTCTGAGGACTCCAGTGGCAGACGGCATGGAAGGCCCAGTGGCTTGATTGTCCCAGGAGCCCAGGACGGAGGAGCCAGAGACTGGAGATGGAAAAAGATCTCTCCCGTGCTGGTCTGTCTGCCCTGCCTCCCTGGCAACGGGGCCTGTCTGGGATCCAGGGCTCGCTGCCATGGGGATGTGAGGCAGGTGCTCTGGGGACGGCCACTGCCTGGCCTGCGGCACAGGCTGTCTGTTGGCTGTGGGTCTGGGGAGACGCTATTCTTGAGGGAGCCCCTTCTACTCTGCCCCTCCGTCCTCCAGGGGTTTAGACCAGCACCACCCTTCCCCTGGCTTCTATGCCCTCCCCACCTCACGGTGGGGCTGATCCAATGAACATTTCTCAGAGTCCCCAACCAGGCTGGACTGAGGGGGCTGAGCACACCCTCATCTCCTGAGCTCAGCTCAAGCCTCCTTGTCCTCCCACCCATCCTCCATCACCAGGCTCGGGGAGCCTCCCTGTGCAGCGAGCACAGAGCCCTGTCGCGGTGCGCAGAGTCACACACAAACCCAGCCTGGCCCAGAATGCAAAGACGAGGCAGAGTGGAAAGCACTTAAGCAGAGGCCCGTAGCCAACTGTCATTTACTCCGCCACCTGGCTCCTTTCAGTCCTGGGCACACGGAGTCTGTCATTGTTGGACTGGATTTCTCCATTTAGGTCAGGAGAGCCTGTGATGGGAGGAGGGGGTGGTGGAGCAGAGACAGACAGGTTTGGGGTGATGGGAAGAAATAAGGGTGGGGAAGGGGGTTCTGACTTCAGTTCAAGCTGTCTGGGTGACGCCTCCTGCCCCAGGCGAGGCTGGGGTGAGTTGTAAGGAGAGTCAGGCAACCTGGACTTGAACCCTGGCTTGAGTTCTTTCTAGCAGTGCCATTTTGCGGGGGAGGTGGCAGGTGTCACTTAATCTCCCTAAGCTTTGATTTCCTTCTCTGTCAACTGAGGCCAACCACAACCTCCTGTAAGGGTTGGAGACTGGGTGTGTACGACACCTGGCCCAGGGCCTGGCGAAGCTCAGAATATAGTGACCGTCATTATTGTCCTTTCCACTCTCTGAGCTCAGTTTTCCATTCTGTGTGATGGGGATAGCTGAGCTCTTCTGTTGGGCACATGGGGAATTATTCTTGCAGTGGTCCCAGGAGCCCCCAAGTAGATGGTACAACTCCCCCAGCTCCCAGGTATGCTGTGGGCGGGAGCTCCCACTCTCTCGGGGTTCTTTCCTTCCCTCCTGAGATTTCCATGTGAGTGTATCCTGAGGACCAGGCAGGAAACTGGGGATTAGAAATATTTTCTCTTCCTTCCATGGCTTCTGTGTCCCCAGAAGGAACTTACCTTCTCTACCCACCCCCAAAATGCTGCGAGGCCTTTGTTTAAATCCTGTCTGCAATGAAAGGGATACCAACTGCCTGCTCCACTTGTAAAGGCTCTGAGTGCTAAAACACCCCTTCACAATGAGCTAAAACCCACTTCCTTAGACTTCCACCCACTGATTGTAGTTACAACCTTAAATACATGCGATATGTTTTTCATACGATGCCCCTTCCAGTATTTGAGACAGTTATAAGACTCTCTGGAATATTCTCTCTTTTCTTAGACATATTCATTTTTAAAAAGGCAGTCTTCATTCGACATAGGTTCCATCCATCCTTCTCCCACCCAGCCATACCCTGCTCTGGCTCTACGATCAGTAAGTCAAGAGTCCCCTTTTCTCTGCTTGGACTCCTCTATTGCATTTCAAATCTTGCAAAAGTTAGCCCATTTCAGCAGCCCAAGGAGGAACATTGGACTATGATTCCGATGTCTGTTTTCTTCAAAATTGCTAATCAGAAATTTCAGCCCTTCTTCATCGAGGAAGGGCTTTGGTGAAAGATGCCATCCAGTAGGCCACTGAAGGAGGGTGGAATTTGGATAGGAAAGTAGATTAGGAGAAGAGTTAGTCAATGCTTAGGAAGAACGTTTGACATGCTAAGCAGAGTGCTCGCCGAGCAGGGAGAACGCAGAACTGACGGAATCGCAGCTCTGCCCTCAAGAAACTCCCCGTCTACTGGGACCAGACAGGATTCTGGGCACTGGGCCCCATGAGCAAACTACTCAGAAGAGAGGGGAGGGGAGCAGGGCAGGGGCCTGGCTGACTTTCAGGACATGCATGTGGCCATCCTTGACCCCAGCCGTGGTAACTCCCTGTGGCCTTGTCTCCTGACACCAACAGGTGCTCTGCAGCTGAGTCCGTCCACCTTGGAGACTGGGCTGGACACGCTTCCGCGGAAGTGGGAGGCAAACAGGATGGCAGCCCTCCAACCCGGAGTGGGAAGTCAGGCCCACCAGTCTCAGAGAACAGAACTGTATGTGTAGGCCCTCTGGCCTGGGTTTCTGCCATTCACAGGAGCCACTATCCACAGCGGAGACTGCTGTGCACTCTTGTATCAGTCAGGGGCTCTGCAGGGAAAGAGTTCAACTCAGATGGCTCACAAGCAGAGGCTTGGGTGAAGGGCTGGCCACAGAGGTGTAGGCAGGGGTGCTGAGGCACCCAGAGGCCAGTCGCAGGTGGATCCACAGCAGCCAGTGGAGGCGGAGGCAGTGGGTGGAGGGGGCCTGGCTCCCCACGAACAGTCCCCCCCTTACCTTTGCTGCAAGAGCAGACCTGGGTCACACCAGACCTTAGTAGCACAGATGGTGAGGGCAGGACCCCTCAACAGGAGGGTGGCATAGGAACCACAGGGACTTGTCCCCAGTGTCACAGGGATGGATAAGTTTCTCCTGTACCCAGCAGCTGTCTTGGGTAAGAAGAATCAAGGGGCCTTATTAGTGGGGAGAAAGAGTCCTGACAAAGAATGTGAACTTCACAGGAGCATGCATGTACAAAGGCCCAACAGACTGCTGTAAACTGGAAGATACCTCACTCTTCTTTTTTTTTTGAGACAGAGTCTCACTTTGTTGCCCAGGCTAGAGTGCCGTGGCTTCATCATAGCTCACAGCAACCTCGAACTCCTGGGCTCAAGCGATCCTTCTGTCTTAGCCTCCTGAGTAGTTGGGACTACAGGCATGAGCCACCGTGCCCGGCTGACACCTTACTTTTTTTAAGTGATGAGCTTAAGACCTCCTCTCTCCACCTGTGTCACAGGGAATGGGGGTTCTGGCCCAATGAGGTGGGTCATGGGTGCCAGAAGAAGCTTTGTCTGCCCTATCGTGTATACATTTTGACCCATGACATGTGCCTTGAGATCTGCAGTGTAAGGGCATCGAGCCAAGCACTGTGGGGCTTGGCAGGATGACGAGGCCTCACGGAGAGATCCAGGTGGGAGACAGGAACGAGCGAAGGTCAAGTTTAGCAGCAATGAATTGCGGAATACAGCAGTTCCACAACGGAGAGATAGCATCGACACTGAATGACCTGATATGGTTAACGCAGCCTTGCAAATAGAGGCAGCTTTTATTGAATAATTTTTCTGATCATAAAAATAAAGTGTATTTATAAAAAAATGGAAATATATTGAAAAGTATAAAAGAAAGAATTGGAATGCACAATCCAACTCTCTCTTATTAACGTTTTGGTGTATTTCCTTAATATCATTTTCTACTTTTATGTGTGTATATAAAAACACACACATTTTGGTATAGTTGAGACCGTCTTGTACACAGTTATATCTCCTGCTTATTTCGCTTAACATTATACCGAGAACTTTTCCATATCTTTGAGCATTCTTCATAAACCAGCATGTGGGGCGCCTATGAGATAGTTCACAGTATGGATGTTCTAAAATGCATGAAACAATTTCCCGATGTTGGGTATTTTGACCATTTCTGATTTTTCACTACCATACATCTTTATCTGCATTTCTGATTATTTTCTTAGGATGAATTCATAGACATGAAGTTGTTAGGTCTACAGGAAATCATATTTTTAAGGCTGTTTATTGACACGTATCATCCTAAATACTGTACCAGTTTTCACTGTCATCAGCAGTGTCCTTCTCACCTTTGCCAACACTGAGCATTATGTATTTTAAAATATGTGCCAATCAATGCTGTGTGTAGAAAGTTGTAAAAAAACATGTGTCAAACTGAAAGGGCAAAAATGGCAGGTTGCTTCAATTTGCGATTCTGATTACCAGTGAGGCTGACTTCCCCCATATTCTTTTCAACAACTTTTTTTTTTTTTTTTTTTTTTTTGAGACGGAGTCTCACTTTCTTGCCTGGGGCGGGTGCCGTGGCGTCAGCCTAGCTCACAGCAACCTCAAACTCCTGGGCTCGAGCAATCCTCCTGCCTCAGCCTCCCGAGGAGCTGGGACTACAGGCACGCGCCACCATGCCCGGCTAATTTTTTCTATATGTATTTTTAGCTGTCCAATTAATTTCTTTCTATTTTTGGTAGAGACGGGGTCTCGCTCTTGCTCAGGCTGGTCTCGAACTCCTGAGCTCAGAACGATCCGCCCGCCTCGGCCTCCCAGAGTGCTAGGATTACAGGCGTGAGCCACCGCGCCCGGCTCAACAACTTTTATTTCTTCTGATTTCTTCTGCAAATTCTCTGTCATATTCTTTGCCCATTTTTTGTTTTGGGGTGTTAGTGCTTTCTTAATGATCTAGAAGAGCACTACATTTTAAGGGTTTTTATTTTTCCCCATTGCCATATTGGTTTCAAATGGTATTTTTCTTGATTTGTAGTTTGCCTTTTAACTTTAGATACAGGATTTGTTTGCTAGAAGAAAGTGGTGAGTGTCATGTGGAACAGCCTGGAAGACAAGGTTTGCACTCTGGCCTTCTCCCACAGCCACGATGGCCAAAACAGGGAGGGTCTATGAATGAACAGGCCTTGCCCACCTGCGCTCCCCAGAACCTACGGGATGCCTGCCAAGGACCGATGCAGATGCCCAGCGATCACTCCTTAATTCCCATCCCTGCCTCCTGTAAACCACACCTAACAAGGCAGCCTGCCCCCTCAAGGAGGCACCGACACTCTGCATCTGGGCTTTCAAGCCGTTCCCAACCGAAGGCTTGCTGGGATTGTCACCACTGCCAGTAGATTGTTTATGCACATCTTTAACGCCAACAAGACACCCTTGACTGCTCTGTTCTTTTCCTGTTGAGTCAACAGGGAATTCCAGAGACCAGTTTCTCCCACCCTTTCTTTGTTGTTACAACTATATTTTCGGGCCACGAGTTCTTCCAAAACTACTCCCCACTCCAAATCCCAGTCCTACAAACAGGTGGCGGGGGGTGAAAATTCTTATCGGCTTTCTGACTGAGGGGTTGCTAAGTCAACAGAGACCTCGTCAACAATGCCTCGTTACAAACAGATGCTAGATAGTTTCTAGGGCAAACCTGCCTCCACCCCCCCAGCTGTAGCCTCCTGGAGACCGTGAGGACAGACTGAGGATGAAGAGGTAACAGAGGTTTGGGGCCTTCAACACGGCCCTCCTGTAGCAGGACACGGTACACTTTTGTCCCTTCTTTTCTGCTTGTCTTTTTATACTTAAGATATCCTGGAGGTTATTCCTTATTAGTGCACACAAGGCTGCCTATTCTTTTTTTTTGAAGAGAGAGGGTCTCACTCTGTCACCCAGGGTTGGAGTGCAGTGGCCTCATCATAGCTCACTGCAGCCTTGAACTTTTGGGCTCAAGCAATCCTCCTGCCTCAGCCTCCCAAGTATCTGGGATTACAGGTGTAAGCCACCACATCTGGCTAATTTTTCAATGTTTTTGTAGATACAGGGTCTTGCTATGCTGCCCAGGCTGGTCTTGAACCCCTGACCTCAAATGATCCTCTTCCCCAGCCTCCCAAGTCATTGGGATTGCAAGCATGAGCCACTGCACCCAGCTATCTCCTTGTTCTTTACAACGGTTACCCAATATTCAATTACACATAGTGACATTCATTTATTTAACCAGTTCTCTATTCCTGAGCATTTTATTTGTTTCTAGGTTTTAGCTATCAGAAGTAACACTGCCAAAAAAAAACAAATAAAAAACCCCCAACAAACTTGTACATAACCTTCTTCACACTTGCATGAAAAGATGCCTTACATCTCTGTAGGGTAAATTCCTAGAGGCAGCATTGCAGAGTCAAAGGGTATGCGCATTCCCAGCGTTTACATAACCTGCCAAATTTCCCTCCGTGGAGGATGTACCTGTGTGCACGTCCACCAGCAGCATGGGAGGGTGCTTCCTCCCACACTGTGGCCAGAACTATTAGAGAAAGACAAAACTCCCGGCACGGTCAGCATGGCTGTGTGGTTGGCCCAGCCTGCCTCTTCTCAACCTCCTCAGGGTGATTATCCTCCCCCACCCTCCTCCCTAGGGCTCCAGTCTTTGTACATGCTGCTCCCCTGCCTAGAATGTTCTTCTCTGCCTTCCGTCCTACGGATCCTGCAGATTCCAGGCCATGCGCTGCTTCTTTGGGAAAGCGAAGCCACCCCTGAACTCCCAGGCCACCCTGAGCCCCTTGGCCAAGGACTTGGAGCATAGTGGCCTTCTCTGTTCTAGTCACAGGGGCATCTTTACAGTGGTTTGTGGGCTTCACTGATAATGTCTGTCTCTCCACGGACTCTGAGCTCCACGAGGCTCAGGAGGTCTCCATGAGACACGAGAACCGTGTCTGTTTCTGATCCCTGTATTCTCCCCAAGCGCAGGTCACAGTATCTGGCCTACACAAGGCACGCGACATCTTTACTGAATGACTGAACTGGAGTGAAACCGACTCATCCTCTCCCTCCTCCAAACCTCTTGCCCTGTGCTCGTTTTCTTGGTGAAAGGTATCAGGGCCTTCTAGTACCTTGGCAAGGTACTGGACTGTTCTCTCGAACTCCTTTCTCTTCTCTCTCCACATCCAACGGCTGCCAAATCACTTTACACTACAGTAGAGATTCCGCTGCCCGTTTTAGCCTTTGTTTAAGTCATTTCCTTACCTGCAGTGCCCTCTCCCTTCCTACTTTGCCTAATGATGTCCTGTGCGTTAAGATACATGGCGTCTTTGCTAAGAAACTATCCAGCTCTCCCAGTCGAATTTAACCTTGCCCACAGTCCCATAACACTGTACCACTGCAGCACCTTTTCCTTGGCCGAATATTGCAGTCGTCTATGGATTTTTCTGTCCCCCATCTCCCCAATATACACACGCACTGGACAGGAGGTCTTGGAGAGCAGGGAGCTGACCGTGCTCATCTCCGTATATCCCTCAGCCCTGAGCACAGCGATCTGTACACAGTAGGCGTTCAATCAACTGGATGAAATCAAACCAAACAATGCTCAAGCTAAAAGGGCCCAACTTGGCTTCTTGCACCTAGGCTTTCCCGACAGAGCCGCACTGGGTAGGCAGGGCCGAGAGAGCCTCTTCCCTCCTCTCTCCCTCCCCACAGCTTGCCAACTTTCAGACTACATTATCCCCGTCCCAGAACTCAGGCAATATCATCAGACAAGTCAGATGTTTCCCATCACTCTGGAAGGTTTCTATTTTCATTTTCCACATCAGCATCATGCTATCAATCTCCTCCCCAGCTTGCTTCCTTCTCCTCCCTCCACTCCCCAACCCCCAGCCCCAACACGCCGCTAGTCCCTGCTGTGGATCAATTCCTGTGTTGCAGATACAAAGGTAGTTTTGCTTGACAAATGAAGCTGCCCTTCCAGGAAGCAATAAAGAGATCAATACTGGTTATACCGAAGTGCTCAGGAGCAAGGGGGCCGGGGGTGTCCCGCATCTCTCTGCCAGGACCACACTGGGCAGCCCACCCCATTCCACGTTGCGCTGCCCCCTTCCTTCCACATCCCGGCAGCTGCAGAGGCCTGGTGTGCCCAGGACCGAGCCAGCCTGTCTCTGCTCGCAGAAAAGTCACCGGTCAACATGAAGGGGTGAGCATCCTGTCCTGCACCCTGTGGGCTGGTGGCCTGGAGGGGAGGCAACAACCTATGAAGAGACAGGGTGGTGCTGATGGAAGAAGCCTGGGTGGGCTGAGGGGGGCAGGGAACAGACCAGGATTCGAGTCCCAGTTCTGCCACTCACTGGCTGTGTGACCTTGGGCAAGTCAGTTTCCATCTCTGACTGGGCCACTGATGCTGTACCTGCAAGCCAAGGAGGTTACACTAGATAACGCAGGGTCCATGTGCTTCTGAAATTGTCTTTACATTTTGTGCATATGTCTATTTTTTTCTGCGTAGAGGGTTCATATTCCCCCCCACACCACCCACTTACTATCAGATTCTTAAAGGGATCCTTGACCCCAAATGGTCAACTCAGCCCTAGCATTCTGTGACTCCAAACAGGAGACTGGTGTTCTTGCATTGTGCTGCTGATATTGCTGGGAACACACAACAGGAACTGCAGAAAAAGACTCCAGGGCATTTTTGGAGTAATAGTAAAGAGCTGGTTGGAGGCAGGTGGATAAATCTGGGAAGACTACCTGGAAGAGGTGAATTCTGACAAGAAAGCAAAGTTCTTAGGGAAGGCAGAAGCTTAAATGGGAAACCTGAAGGGGGCACTGAGGAATAATAGGGTGCTGTCTCTTCTTCCCCACGCTCAAAACATGGTATGCTTGGTGAGGGGGTCCCCTAATTAGCTAAAGCAGCTCATAGTCCTCTACCAAGAACAAGAAATCAAAAAGTCAACACCAGCTCATTAAATACTCGGGGCTGGCTAGCTATTAAAAGAATTTCCATTTCAGAACAGGATGCCTACCAGGGAATGCCAGACCTAAATATAAGCCAGCCCCCTCCCTGCCAGGAGACTTTACCGCGTTAGGCAGGCAGGAGGGAGGACTTTGCGGAGATGTGTCATTACTTCTAACATCCAAATATAACCCGCCCCAGGGGGTCAGAGACTAAGGCTGCTCTTCCCAGCTGCCTCCTGCCAGAGCCAGGGGAGGGCGTCGGGGAGGGGGGAGCACACCCTGCAGAGCTCAGAGGCTCGGGCTCGAGCAGCCCCCCAGCCACCCCTACCCTTGCCCGAACGTGGGGTCTGGAGGGAGGGCCACTGAGGTCTAGCGGCTATGTCTGGACCTGGCTGCTGGGGTGGGTCAGGGGTGTGGGGCAGTTTAGGGGCTTTCTGGGTGAAGGAGGGGTTGCTTTTGCATAGTTATGATCGCTTTCCCTTTCCTGGCCGCACTCTTCCCTGGGTGGGGACAGGAAAGGGGCAAGGGAAGGAAAGCCACCAAGCTGTGCGTACACGTACACGTCTCTCCTCCCTGTTGTTCCTTTCCTTCAGCGCACGCTCTCGGTCCACAGTTTGCTCTCGTGCGTCTTCCCCATCCACTCGAAGCTCCTTGAGAACGCATCTCTACCCCCAGCGTCCAGCCCAGTGTCCTCGGCGAGAGAATGAGCAGAAGAAATGACAGCCATGCCAATCCCCCTCATGTAGGCGGAGTACTTTACGCCACTGGTTCTCAACTCTGCTGCCCAGTGGAATCTTCTGGATGCCCGGATTCTGATTTAATCGGTCTGGGGTGCGGTGTGGCCATCTGGATCGGTAAAAGCTCCCAGGTGATTCTAATGGAAAGCCCATTGTCTAATGGAAAGCTTTCAGTTTTCTCTGTTGATTCTCTTTTTTCTTCCTTCCCTTTCTCCTTCTCTGCCTCCTTTAGTTTGCTATGGTTGATTCTTAAAACTACCTCCTGGGGTAGACAGGGCAGGGATGACCGCACTGGGGCTTAAGAAGAAACCCAGGCTCAAGGTGTTAAACGACTGGCCCAAGGTCACGCAGCTCAGCAGCAGCGGAGCTGGGACACAGGCCGGGTGCTCACGGTGCTCAGCCGGGTCTGACCTCCCTGCTCTGGTGGCAACCCTGAGGTGGGGTCTCCACTTTCGGGGAAGTTGACCTGCGCCAGAGTGTAACTCGTTTCTTGGAGCAGAGGGAGGAGAAGTCACGGTCACCATGCAAGACCCAGCACCCGCCCCCTCATGGGATGGCCGGCACTGCCCCTGCGCGCAGCCTGACCTGCGGCTGAGCCCGGCTGGAGGTGAGCCCAGGGCAGGGCCAGGGGCCCTGGTGCCTGCAAACAGAAGGCACAGTTTGCCGTCAGCTAATTATGCACAGAAAAAGCTGGTGAAAGAATCTCTGGTCTAAGTCCTGACAGTCCTCACGTTCTCAATGGGAAGATTGTACCATAACTGATGTATATAGTTTTTTCCTTTCCATTGTTGTATAGTATTTCATCTTATCAATACAGCACGGTTTGTTTTCCTATTGCTGATGGACATTTGAGTTTGTTCCAGTTCTGAATGAACGAATCTCACGTGAATGAATCTCACGAAAATAAGGTTGAGCAAAAGAAGCCAGACTCCAAAAAAACATACTTTGCATAATTAGATTTTACGCTTTTTTTCACTGGGGAGGAGGGAGTTAGTGACAGAAAAGGAAACAGGGGCTTCTAGGTTGCTGGTGACATTCTGCCAAGTGACAATTATACAGATATGTTTGCTTCATGAAAAATCATTAAGCTGAATATCTATAATCTGTGTCCTTTGACATATATGTATTATACTTTATTAAAATGTTTATTTAAAAAATATGGCCCAACCATGATAGATTTTAAAATAGTAATGCTATAATGACTAGTGTTACGGAACTTTACAATTTCTTACTGGAGTGTAGCAGATAAGAAGAAACTTCAAGGGAAATACTGAGTTACAGTCAAGAGTCTTGCAATAATAACGATAGTATTATTGACCAAAATTTGTTGACGGTTCCTACATATATACTGTTCCACATATTTCTGTGTATTAATTCATTGAATCCTCACAACAGCACCAGGAGGTCAGGATTCTGATTTTGCAGAGAAGGAAACAGAGTCCCAGAGAGGTTAGGTAGGCTCTGGAAGCTCACGTAGCTGGTAAGGGGTAAAGCTGGTGTTCCAGACTGTCCCAAGGAGCTGGGGACGCCTTCTGAGCTCCTGGGATGCCTTAACTAAAGGCACCCTTGGGCTCATTCTGGGAGAAGCCGGGCCAGGTTGGGAAGTCCTGCAGGCTCAGCCACTGGCCCAAGAGTTTCTGGCCAACTGAGAGGAAACCCACCCCCTCAGTGCGGACGCTGTGGTATTTTTAAAAAGAAGTAAATAAGTCTCCTCATTTGCATGATATTTCACGCTGACTCTGCCTCTCAAACTGTTATTCCATCTACACACGGCACTGTGGGATGCCTGCGATATTTTATAAAGTTAATAACTTTCTCTTAATTGGATGAGTTTATAGAATAGTCTGCGCAATTAACAATAATTACGCCAAAGACACTTGGATTCCAAGGATGCTCCACAAACACTGGCATATTAAGCCATTTAGGGAAAAAACAACAACCCACAACACACTGCCGCAAGTCAACACACAGGCAGGCGCACACACATACTCGCTGCAGAACTCCCTGAAGCCCTGTGACCCAGCACAAGTCCTCGTTTTCAGGGGACAGGATGGTGGAGCTTCTCCAAAGTGCCAGAAAAGAAATGACCCGTGTCACACATCACTAAACTCCTGCACCTCCCCTCCCCCACCACCAGGTAGGAGGAGGGGTTGGCAGGGCCAGGTCCTGCTGCTACTTGTTGAAGGACACACTGTCCGTCCGTGACCAGGTAACCATGCAGGACAATGCCCCCTGAGCCGTTGGCAAAGACTCATAATAAACTAGGCCTATAATAACACCTCTCTCTCTCTCTCTCTCTCTCTCTCTCTCTCTCTCTCTCCCTCCTATGCTACCTTTGATCTCAACAATACTTTTTTCAGGATGACTTCTCATTCGAAAAAGGATAATTGCCCAGGGACACAGAATTCAGAGTTACTCGAATCAGATTTTTGAGCTATTCAATATAGCTCCTTTCATAAAGTTATAGACACGCAGGGCTGGAAAGGGCCTTAACCTCGTTCAATGGTTGCATGGCTTATCCAACATTCGACCAGATGGTTGTTCAGTCTTTGCTGGAACACCTCCATTGATGGTGAGCTCTACCTTCTAAGGGCATCCATTCCATTCTAAGATAGCTTTAATTATGAGAGAAAGTCTTCCATATAATAGAGCTTAAATTTATCTCCTTGGAACTTCCACCTGCTGGAAGTGAATTTGGAGGCTCAGTGAATTCCCTCTTTCGTATGACAGCTCTTCAGTTCCAACACCTGTGAGTCACCCGCCTGTGAGTCATGCTCCCCACAACCACCCCAAATCTTGTCTTCTGCAAGCTGACGGTGCCCACTTCTTGTGACCTTTCCTACCATTCTGAGCCAGCTTCAGACACCCATCCATCGGAGCAGCACTGCAAACAAATTCTAGCCCCACAATAAAATAGGTCCCTAGTCCAAAGTGTCCATGTGGCTTTCATCATCTCTTTATAGTGCCTTTAGGTTTGGTTAAAAAAAAAAAAAATCAGTCTTCCTTGGGATAGTCTTAAGTGCCACTGCTGCTCACTGGGGGGACAGCGTTCCCAGGAGAGAGAGTACTTCCAGATAGGGCTGTTGAATAATGCAGAAGCTGTGCTTTTTGTCTGCACCATCCCAGTATCAAGCCTGCCCCAAAGTGCCCAGCCCCAGCCTGGCTCAGTGAGCCGATTCCTGACCCGGCTTCTTTTGCCTTTATCGCTGTTCCGTCCCCAGCCCCACTCTTGCCTTTATGGTTCTAGCTCGGGGCGCCTGTGCCCAGCCCATCTGTTCAGTCCCATATGCTTCCTGCAAGGACTGCCAAGTCAGGGCCTGGTGCTCAGTGACTCTACTCCAGCCCGGGGTGGCTGGTCTCAGGCTTTCTCTGTCCAAACTGGTCGCTAGGAAACAGCCTGGCTGCTGCATCAAGGCCAGCCTTGGGTGCAGTCGTGGTGCAGCAGAGGTGTGGCTGTTGGCCTGGGCACCTGGTGGGCACCCAGACCAGCCTTCCTTGGGGACTGCCCCTCGGTCAGGTGGGCCTGGCCTCAGGAGATTTGCCCTCGAAGCCCAGATCCTTGGAAAGGTGCAGGTGAACAAGATCCTCCCAGACTGCAGGATCCACTCATGGGGAAGCTACAGACCACGGAGCAGAGGAATATTTCAGAAAAATTAAGATTTGGAAGAGAATGGAAAATATGTTTAATCTCTTTCTGTGCTCTTTGCAAATCTGTAGATCCCTTTTAGCTAAGGAACTTAAAAGTGGATATGGATAACATATTTTGATTCCAAAATGTTCATGTTGGTATACTTAAAGGGGTATAAATGAAGATTTGAAAAAAATGGTTACATTTTGGGAAAGCAAGGTTTCCCTTGCTTTATCCCATCCTTTTTTGTTAATGTAGTAGTAGATTGTAGATACATCTTTGTATCTTTCACACATCCATATCGGGTCACAGGGCACCTCACTTTTTGCCCCTCTCCTCAGCAGATTCTTGTGGTAAGTCACTAAGAAGCATGATTCCGGGGAAATAATGAACTTGCGAGCAAAATACCTAAGTTCAAATTCTGACTCTCCTATTGTCTGCACGATCCCAGTTTATTTATTAGCTTTGTGACCTTGGGCAACTTTTTTCAGCCTCAGTTTCCCAATCTGTAAAGTGGGGATAATAATTTCAATCCCATAAATTCGGTGAGAAAAATGGTTGCAACAAATTTGATAAAACACTTAGCCCAATGCTTGGCACATGGGAGACAATAAATCATTGTTGATTAAAGACCAGCCTGGTAAATTACAGCCTTGTGAGTTTGAGTTCCCAAATGTGAACAGTCCCGAAGCCACGCCCCCTCTGCCCCAGAACAGCAGATAAAGCCCTGGCTAAAGCTCTTAAAGTAGACGAGGAAGCAGCTCAGACCAGCAGACGTGGGGACATGATCCAGCTTCTCTGCACAAAGCAGAACTAGGTCTGAATTTCATCAGCCACCAGCAGCGGCGAGCTAACAAATTGCTCTCTTTACCCCACCAGTACCTGTAAACACTGCCAGCTCCCTCTCTCTCCTTCCTTCTGCCATCCCCTCTCTTCTCTTTCTCTCTCTCCCTGCCCACCCCTCCCCTAAGATTAGATTGGATTCTAGTTTTATAAGGCCATTCTGACACCTACAGCCAACCAACTGCTCCACTTAATAGGGAAGACACTGTGAACGAAATTAACTCCAGAGGGGAGATTTCCAAGCCAATGCTCAGACAGGCTTGTCTGTTTGCCACCCATTTGGACCAGGGCCCCCCACTTTGCTGTGTCTTCTCCTTTGGCCTTCTTTTCCTCCCCCATCTCACAGGGAGAACACCCTTGCTCCCATAAAACCATCTTAGGCCTGAACAGGCAGGATGGGTTGCCCAACCCACAGAGGCAAGTAAAGACCAAATGCACAGGATGAAGAGTCAGTGCGGAAAGCTAGGAAGAGTGGACTTGGAGTCAGACAGATGAAGTCCAATTCCATTTCTACCACTTAAGAGCTGTGTGACCCTGGGCAAGTCACCAAACCTCTCTGGGTCTCAGTTTCCTCAACTGGAAAGGGGGTACCATAATAACTACTGTGAGGGTAATTGTGAGGACCAAGGAAGATAATGCCCGTGAAAGTGCTTCCTGTAGTACCAGGCACACGTGGTAGGTGCTCAATGGATCATAGCCCAGTTCAAGTCCAAATTTCAGTTTTGAGGCAGAGACAGAAAAATCTCCCAGGTTGTAAGAATTTCTTCATTTCAGCTAAACAATTTACTGTCTATGGACATGGCATCTAGAACAATTAAGCTGAAGATATAAAACACTTGTGCTCCTTTCAAAGCCTGGCTCAAAATTTCCCTCCATTAGGGAGCCTTTTTGATTAAGCCACTCAGGTCTTATTGTTTTTTATCGGTTGTCCTTTAGCACTTATGAACACATTTGACACCATAGAGAAAACTCAATTATAAGTAAACATTATAGGTGAATACTTAACTTATACACTGTTAGGAACAAATTTATTAGCTGTCTGAAACCCTGGGGTTAAGTAATTTTCAGGTGGCTCAGTGGCGACACCTATCTGTGAAATCTGGTGCAGCAGACCAGCTCTATTAAACCTTAATTAAGGGGAAGGCAGGGAGAACAAACAACCCTTCAAGGGTAAAGTCAGGGGATTCCGAGTCTCAGGAAAAGAATCTGTCTGTATGTTAGCAGGTCCATTTTCTTTAAAAATGTTAATGTATTTGCATCTTGTTGTTCAACTTGACTTTAAGATCCCAAGAATATGGGATCTCTCTTTGTGGAAAAGAACTTAGCTATGGAATTAGAAGCTGGGCTCTGCCATGTGTTGGCTGTGTGGTTTTGCGAAAGTTATTCAACATCATAAAACCTCACTCCCTTATCTACACAATGGAGATGATATTTACCTTACAGGATTATTTTAAAGGTGAAATGAGATCATGTGTGTCAGTATCTGTCACTTACTAGCTAGGTGTGCATGGGTATGCAGCCTCCCTGGGCCTCAGTTTACAGATTGAAAAGTGGGATTATCATAAAGTTACCATGAGGATCAATGAAAGAACGTGTTTTATAAAAAAATGCTCTGTAAATTGAAATGCTATTTTAATATTTAGTTATTATAATAGCAAGGGTATTATGAGGCCTAAAATGTAGCTGGTCCTCATTCCATGTTTGCTGAATGAATGAATGGTGGAATGAGAGACCATGTGCCTAGTCCCAGCTCAGATGTTTGCCAAAATGAGGACCCTTTAAAAGGAGAAGAGGTCTGATTGAAGCGATACCAGATTTATTTTTTCTAGCAGGTCCATATTTAGCTTTGCCCATCTCAATGGGCCAGCAGTTTGGGAGCTCTGCAGACACAAATGGGGCAGTTCTGTACCCGTACCCCTGCTTCGCCGTGGTAATACACACCCTCTTTGGTGCAAGATGACGAAGCTGAGAAGCCACCATCTGTAGGGTTAAATTTTGATTTGTCTTTCAGGAGCAGGAACAGGTTGTATCAAGTTGTCCTCCCTCATTTTCCCCCTGTGACTGATGGCGTGGAGTCAGGAGGGAGCTGGTTGGCAAGGGTGTGAGCCTATAAAGCTAACAGCCCATATGCGCAGCCAGCACACACTTGGCCTGGGTCTCTGGGGACACCGTCCTGACCACTGGCTTACACGGAGTAGCTTTCACATGTGCATTCCGGGCTCCACTCCACTGGAAAGTCCTGGATGAAGGATTGTGGCTCCCACTTCATGTCTGGTTTCTTCTAGTACATTCGGTTCTGAATGATCAGAGCCCTAATCCACTGGGGATGAGGGGACCCCAGGACCCAGGCCCTTTAGCAAAACTGTAAAGCAGGTTAAGTTCATCTCAACTATCTATATTTTGGTGTCCCCCATCTTCCCTCACAAGGTACCCAGCACGTGGGAAAGTTTCCTACGCTGCATTTCTACAGGCTCCTATGGATAGCAGACTAAGTAAGTAATATATATTTACTGAGACCATACTATGTATCGAATGCTGCACGGTGTACACATGTATAAGCTCTTCCACTGGGCTAGCTAGTGTGGTCATTATGAGTGCTGACCTCACACTAGGCTAGTCTGAGCTCAAATCCTGGTCCCATCCCTGACAAGCTGCGTGGTCTCATGCATGTTATTTGATATCTCAAAGCCCTATGCCTACCCCTCCTCACTCCCATGGAACATGAGAACCCTGGCTTTTCATCAGCTAGCATCAGCTGAAACCCCCTACGATGTTAAAGGGCACCTGCTTGTCTCACATGCTAAACTCTGCCAGCAGGAGGCCCCTCAGCATGGGAACTGGGGTCAGTTGTCTCAGTGACATCATGCAACAGTATTGGGACATTGGGAAAGTGGAATCACCTGAGAGCTAGTTTCCTCACGTCTCAAGTGGGAATAATATTAATACCTATCTCATTGGTTGTAAGGATTAAATTAATCAATGCCTCTAAAACACTTAGCCGAGCACTTGGTATATGGTAAATGCTCAATAAATTTTGGTTAACATTTTGGCTCTTATTGTTAACCAAATGTCTCAACGGACATGGGAAGTAGAGGGTCAAGAACTGAGTAACTTGCCCAAGATCACACACCTGGGATTTGAACCCGGGTCTTCTGACACCAAGACCAGTCAGGTGTTTCCATCACAGGATGCTCAGTAATCTGAACAATGTGTGCTAAGACAGTACTGAAGGACAATGCCTTGCTGTTCCCTTACATAGAAACATAGTTACAATTTCATAGGAGCTGTCAAGAATTTACTGAAAAGAGAAAAATGTTGGGCATCCAGGTACCATAAAGCAGCAGTCCCCAACCTTTTTTGGCACAAGGGACTGGTTTCATGGAAGACAATTTTTCCATGGGTGGGGGTGGGTTGGGGGGTGCGGGGGTGGAGGCGGAGCTCAGGCAGTGATGTGCGTGATGGGGAGCAGCTGTTAATACAGATGAGGCTTCACTCGCCCACCCGCCTTCTGGGTTACCTCCTGCTCTGTGCACCCCCCTTTCCTAAGTTTCATGGAAGACGATTTTTCCGTGGACAGGGGTGGGATGGGAGAGGGCAGCAGAGCTCTGCGGCCTGGTCCCTAACAGGCCGAGGACTGGTACCGGTCTGCAGCCCAGGGGTTGGGGACCGCAGCCATAAAGGACAGGTGGGAGAGGAAGAAGTACATGAGAAACAAGGGAGAAATAGAACCTTCATTAAATGATTAACTTTCTTTTTGTCATTTGTTGGTTTCAAATTAAAATAAGTCTAGCCAACTCGCAAAGCCACCCACCAGCTTCAACTTGATTGAAATCAGCTGAATCGGAGTGACAGCATCACAGGTGTTCACAGAGGAGGGTGGGAAGGTGGGGAGCAGAGCCAGGAGGGCCACCTCAGCAAGTCCTGGAAAGGGAGGTGCCTATTCTTTAGCCCCAGAGAATGCCCATTCTTGACCTTGTGGCTCTCGACAGAGTAATGAATGGAAAGGCAATACTAACCTGCAAACAGAAGGGGATTCAAAGCCTCAAAACCCATCAGTAAATGAATGAGCTTTGGGGAAGAGAGGCAGAAAGTCAGCCCATTACAAGTTTAAAGGAGAGCATCAGGCGTACTTGGGTCTGGCCCTTTTGGTTCTATATGTTGGCCTTTTTGTTTATGTCTTGAGTATGGGTGAGATAGTCCTTTATCATGATAGGCATTCGCATGTACGCTGGTGGCCCCAAACAAGAGCCTTGAAGTCACCAGGAGGCCCTTTAACTTGTTCACTCCCTAAGCCTGGTCCCAGGAGCACTCCCCATCCAGCCTCCATGGACATGGAGGGACGTTACAAGCCCCAGGTTCAAATGCAACCCCTAGCTAGAATCACAGCTTCAGGAGCCAACCCACTGGGACAGAAGCCATCTATTAAATAGCAAAGATTTCTTTGACAGAGGCACAGATTAATTTGTGGCTTGGCAGAGCAGAGGGAGAACCCAGAGTTTGGGAAGCAGGGTCGGCTTTTGGGTCTAGGTCAGGTACCCAAACTTGTTTGCACACTGGAATCACCCAAGGAGCTTCAAAACCCACCAACGGCTGGTCTCACCCCCACATTGCAACTGCTCTGGGGTGTGGCCTGGGCTTTGGACGTTTTAAAAGACCCCCAGGTGATTCTAATGTGTGGTCAGGTTTGGAAATCACTGGTCTGGGACCCCCTCAGATGAGGAGTTCTGCTTTTCCCCAGTTTCTCTTGCTCCGCCCCCACCCCAACAAACACCCTCTGCGGGGGCCTCGCAGACTTCCGGGGCAAGGGGAGTCCAGTGGAGCCTAACCACTGAATAAAGGGATTTCTGGCCCCGGGAAAGTCCCCTCTGGCATTCAGAACACCTCTCCCACCTACTTCCTAACGCCTGCAGCTCCTTCACTGGGACAAAGCTCTTTATTCCGCAGTGAGAGAGAAGGCACGAAACAGCAATGCCCTTGGGAGGAGAAGCAGAGTGACTCACGCTGATGCTAAGCTAGAAATGACGGATGAGGGAGAGAGAAGACTCAGCCATGTTGACAGCCTGAAACAGGGGAGAAGTGTGAAAATATTCCAGCTCGAGGAGCCTGTCATTTTAGAAATGAGGAAACCGGGTCCCAGAGGTGTGCCACAACCTGGTCAAGGCCGTCTGTTCGGTAGGTCGGCAGTAGCGTCTGGGGTAGGGAGGACACTCTTTGTCCCTGACACGACCTGGTGCAGGGCTGGCTCTGACTGTCAAAATGAAGATGCAGCCTGGAGGTGTCCATGGTGGATCTTTGTGTCAGACCTTACGCTGCCCCAAAATGGCATTTGAAAATATGTCAGGCATTTTCTTACCAGCAATGCCTGTGAGTGCCACTGGCATTTAGTGGGCAGGGCCCAGGGACACTATTATTAATAAATAGCCTGTAATGTGTATGACAATCCTGCCCAAGGAAGAATGGTCCAGTCCCAAATGCCATTTGTGTCTCCTTTAAGAAACACCATTAATGCCTGTCTTTCCCCAAGACCCGTCATAGGAGCAGTGATGCCATGTTTGCCGGCATGGCCTTGACGTTGGTAGAGAAAGCAACTGTCCTCAGGCAGGTTCTACAGGCACTTTGAGGCCAGTTCCTGGGCAGCTGGGCTACCTACAGGCCTCCGGGACATTGCCCCGTCATCTGGAGCTGAGCCCTGGGTACAGGGAGCCTGGAGACCCCCATATCAGCTTCAGGCCAGAGGGTAAAAATGCTTTGTGGGTGGCATTTATCACAGCCCCCTCCTGCTGGGACCCTCCTCTCTTCTGGCATGAGACCTGGTCAAAGAATCCGCCCAAATTACCACCTGCCTCTGCTCAGCCTTGGTCCCCTGTGGATGCTACACAAAGTAAAGGGCTTGCCAGGGAGGGCTTCCCTTGCTTGAGCAGACAGGACCCCTCCCCATGTTGCCAGGGCCCAGAGTAGGAAATCTGGACGTTCGGTTGCCGGCTAATTGCTTTCAGGGGTATCCCACGCCTTTTAGTCCGAGGATATCTATACTTTCTTGATTTGAGAGTGGGGCAAGCTTAGACTGATGGCCACTGTCAGGTAGTTAAAGAGTCTGGGGCTATTTTATTCGCGGGGTCAGTCACGTATCCTCTGTGAGCCTCTGTTTCCCCATCCTTAAAACGTGCTGGTAGTGCCACCTGCCTTGTCACCGTGAGGATCAGACGAGACAAAGCATGTCAAAGTTTGTGGCAGACTCCCAAGCTGCACCTAGAACAGCCCCGCTCCACGCAGGGGGTGCCTATTCTCTCAACACCATCATCTTCCCAGGCACCCGCTGTCCCTCCTTCTCCAGGGCCCAAACCTGCACACCTGGGACCATCCCTGACATCTCGCCCACCTGGGACAAGACTGAGGGCACCTGGCAAGGAGCAGCAGGTACACAGTAGGGCACATCTCCTCGTGCACGCCAGGTGCCTGCCACCTGTCTGCCGCCAGCACCCTAATCCTCCAGGAAGCAGGAAGGAGGGGGACAAACCTCCAAAAGAAATCAGCCAGGCCTGTCTGTCGGCAGCGGTTCCTGAGACCCTCCATTCAGGAGCTGACATTTATGGTGGGAAGTTTTATTTCTGTGGTAAATAACCTCTAACGGTGTAGGTCATTAGACTAATTACGGCAGATAATTAATTTCCTGTCTCTTTTTTAAGGTGGACACATATTACGAGAAACACGATTTATGCCTTTCCTTCCTGGGTGGATGTGGCGGGGCTCATCCCATCGTCCTGCCCCGCGGGAACCCGAGGTGCAGGCGGTTTTCGTCCTCGGCCCCCAGGTCTGCTGACACCAGAGGTTGCAAAGAACTCCCCACCCTTCTCCCTCTTAGACGTTCTTTTCATTCAAAAGATCCTTCCCCCCCACCATCTGAGGGCGATGTTCATGAGATCTGCCTGGTTTCCCTCTGGTCCTGTGCACGTGGGCAGGTGCTTATTTCTGAGGCCTTGACTGAAGGCCTGTCTCCTCCCCTGCATGGGTGAGGCGCCCGGTAGAGGCCCCCAGTCCCGTCACACGCAGCTGCAGGGCCCCACACCCGTGCCCACCTCTGAGCCATTGCGCTCATAGTTCCCTCCACCCGGTGCCCGGGGCCTGCTCTCTGCGTGTGCCCGTCCACAGCTCCGGCCTGGCTCAGTGTTCAGCTGGATGCCCACGACTCCTGGCACGAGGTTTTATGTCCAGCGTCCAGCGGGGGACTTCAAGAACCCCTGCACCAGGCACTGGGTCTGTATCATCTCACTGAACTTTCGAAGGAGGTCCCAACACCCTCATTTTGGAGCTGGGGAAACTGAGGCTCAGAGGTTAAGTGCCTTGTCCAAGATCACATACCTGGGAATGTGGCCAAGCTGGGATGGGCAGCTAGCTCAAAGTGGGGTCCCCATGTCCCCCCCCAGACTTTATGAGTGCTCCATTTTCTAAAGTCCTGCAGCTCTGACAAGGATGACTCTTCCTCCCCAAGGGGAATGTAGGCATCTCTGCACCCTCCATTTCCCCACACTTCCCACGGAGACCACCATGCCCTGGGGACTGCGGCTTCTCAATAATTAACCTTATATTTTAAAAGATTTATGTTGCGTAAAGCCCTTCCATCATGTATTGCATTTGAACCTTACAATATTTCTGTGAGGGACACATCAGTACATCATTATTCCAATTTCAGAGTTGGGTGATGGAGGTGCCCAGGGTGATACCGCCGGGTAGACGTACGACAGAACCGGAGTTGGATCTCTCGCCCCCGTCCAGGGCGTCCTTACCACACACCAGTGCATGGAACTGCGTAAGAGGTGGGATGAATCCTCCCACCAACTCCCTCCAGCCCCCGGGGCAGCCTCTGCTCAGGGCCCTTCCCAGGGTGGGGGAACAGCCACTTCTCACGACCTCCGGGCCCATGAGGGAATAGCAGGGCCCGAGTCCAGGCTGCTCCAGATTCCCGGTGCAGTTAGAAGCACCAGTTTCACTTTCTCATCTGTAAAATGTAAAATCCTTTACTAAGCCCAAAATCTGTAACCTCAAGAATGACTTCCAGCCCAGTTTGTTCTGATTTTTCAGCTCCTCTTACAGAATTTCTGTTTCATGGTCCTTCAAGACCCATCTCAACCCCGGCTCTTCCAAGACGCCTTTCCTCCTTCAACCTGCGCTGCCTGGACCCGGAGCGCTTGCTTGTTCCTGAACTGGGATCACTACTGCCTTGCATTACCGTTAAGGGGATACTTGGCGCACTGTCCTCTGGGACAGCTCCTTGGAGAGAGGCCGTTATACATGGACTTATGTCCTCCTACATTCTGATCTAGAACCATCCACCCAGAACCAGGCATTGTTTCCCTTGGAAACCATCTGGCACAACCCACCCATTTTACAGGTGAAGGAAGTGAGGCCCAGAGAGATAGTGTCTTGTCCAAGGTTATAGAGTCAGACCTAGGCTCCAGGCCACCTGGCTCCTAGTCCAGTGCTCGTTCCGTTCCAGCCGACTGCTAGCTAGACAGAGTCTACCCACCATGGCCCAGCTTCTCTCGTGGGAAGCCAGGGGCGCAATGGGCGGGATGGGCATCAGAGTTAGCAGGCCCCAGCGGAACATGAACTTCCCAAACTCAGGTGGAAATTAGAAATGGCACATTGATCAGTGCCAATGAGGCTTCAAAAAAATCCAGGATTTAAAAAAAAAAAAAAAAAAGATGATGAAGAATCAGTTCTACTTCAAGCATAAATCTGCTGGACAGAAAGGACACCTGGCTATTTCTCTACTCCATGTCATTATCTGGAGGGCGGGTAGGGGGTGCGTGTGTGGGGTACAGGCCTGGTTTGGGAGGCTCAGCTGCATTGACAGGCAAGTGCCTTTGGCAAGGCAGCATCCCTGGTGCCCAGACCTGTGTGTCCCAGCTGCCCATGCTGAACACTGCAGGTCTAGGAGAGCTGGGGGTGGCACCTAGAGAAAGAGGACAGCACTCTCCCACCCCAGGAGGCAGCAGACCAGGGGGCCTGGCCAGAGTGGGCAGGGTGATGAGGAGCTGTTACTAACACAGCCAGGCAGAGAGGGCAGCGGAACATGTGAGTGACAGACCCAGACGGTGGGAGACAGGGACAGAGATGCGGAGACTGAGAGAAGGCTCAGAAACGTGGGATGAGGGGAGGAAGGAGGGACACTTAAAAAAGAGAGGAGAGTCCATGCAGCCCTGCAGGAACGTAGAGACTGCAGACAGCCCCACGGGGTCCCCATGGAGAAAGGGCCAGAATGTCATCCCCTCCTGCCCTCCTGTCCCCTTGTAGGGCACAGCAATGACGTCTCCCGCTCCAGTGCACCTTCCTTTTCTTTCTTACAGTTCTCTAACCTGCTGGAAGGAGGAGCGGTGAGACGCAGAAGAGGCAGCAAGGCAGGCAAAGGTGGGCCGGACCGCACTGCCGGAACAGGCTGCCGCGTGCCCTTGATGTGCCTGCTTGCTGCTAACTGGCCCAACAAACAACACACTCTTCTGCCCAGCTCAGTGCCCTCAGGAATACGCAGTTCTCTATTCCAAACCCTGCAATGACTCCTGCCATTCCAGGGGAAGGCATGGGCTCCCAGAATGCTCGGGAGCATGGAACAGGGGTAGCAGGCAGAGGGAGAGGAGGAGGGAGGCAGCCTACCCTGCCAGGTAGCCTCCCCCGGCAGCCCAGGAGGTCCCGGCGGACCTGTCTCTGCGCCACTGCTGCCTTGTACCCAGCACGCACTCGACCGGGTCTGGCAGGAGCCTTGTGGCCCTGTGGCACCCAGGTTCACAGCAGCCCTGTGAAGTAAGAACAGGTGTAGCCCCCACTTTACAGATGTGGAAACTGAGGCACAAAGTGGCAAAAAGGCATAGAGTGGTGGAAGGCAGGACCAGCATCTGAAAACAGGCAGCTGGACCCCTGAGTGACTCCAGATTCTAGGAGTGAGAACGAGCTTTTCCTAAAAAGCATCCTGATCGGACCATTTTAGTGTGGTGGCTGAGGGCACGGCTGGATGGAGAGCACCTGGGTTCAAATCCTGGCTCTGACACTATTCCTAAGTGATCTGGGCAGGTCATATCAAGTCTCTGTGCCTCAGTTTCCTCATCTATAAAACTGGGATCACAGCATTTAGGTCAAAGGGCTATGAAAATGGAATGAAATAGGGCACATAAAGTGCTCAGAATGGTGCCTGGCATACAGTAGGCGCTCAATGAATGTGAGCTTCTATTATTTTACAGGAAGGAGAGCAGTGGTGACAAAGGTGGGAAGGGGCAGGCAAGAGGGAAGAAAGGGGCCCTGGGGAAAGACAAAGGGGCCTCTAGAGACACAGCTCTGCTGGCCTCACAGTCCTGTGGCCCGAGGTCCTGCCTGCGGGGACACAAGAGTCCTGGGAAGCCCCAAACCGGAGCTCCCTGGGGGCCTCCTGCTGCCGCCGATGCCGGAGTATCACCCCTGCTCAGCAGAGATGATGAAGAGCTTTTCCAGGGCATGAGACAGGCTCTCCTGCAGACACCTGGCCTGCGGGACCCAGGGAGAGGGGCGGGGGGAGAGAGGGAGCCCCGCCAGGGTTTCCGGAACAAGCTTCACCCCTTCTATGCCCACTGCTCCCCAGGAAGCCCGAGAGGAGAGCTGGGGGCTGCAGACCTCCCCAGTGTCCACCTGGCACACCCCAAACACTCTTTTCAGAGTCCTCCCTGCACTGGAGAACTCGCTGAACTCGCTGGGGCCTGCCTCTCAAAGATCAGAGACATTCGTTCAGTTCAGCCTAAAGGGCGGTGTCTTTAGGGACATTTGCATTTTGGAAGAAGCCCAAAGGGAGAGAACGGCAGGCAGGCAGATATTTCCATGAGCTTGTATATGTGCATGCATGTGTGTGATCATGCCTGTGTGCCTGTGTGTGTGTGTGTGTGTGTGTGTACACAGCTGTCCCATTACTTAAGGAGCAATCAATCACCCTCTCATCTAACCATCCAACCACTGCTACTTTTGAGCCTTTTCCCTGAGCTAGGCCCTGAACTACACGCTGAGGTGACAGAGGCCAGTGACCTGCTGTCTGTCCTTGGGGAGAAGCCCCTTAAGCTAAGGAAAGAAGGTCTACAGACAGGAGCCTCCCTGGCTGGAGCAGGAGGGGCCTCAGAGGAGTGGCAAAGCCTCCGGCTTGCAGATGAGAACACTGCAGCCCAGAGGGGCAGGAACTGGCCAGGTCGTCACAGGCTGGTAGAGTTAGGAGGGACATTAGCAGTAAACTAGTGGTAGCCTCCACCCCATAAGGGAATGTCTTCTACAGCCTCCTTGCCAGAGGCTACCCGCATACCATCTTAGATGCTCCCAGGGCTGGGAAGCTCACCACCTCTCCAGAGAGGCCAATTCATTTCCAGGCCTTCTCGCTGTTGGTTATGCAAGAATCTGCTCCCTCCGCCCCTCGCCCTAGAGACTAGTTCCGCTTTCTCCTAAGCCTTTAGGTACCCAAAGTCGGGGACTAAGGTTTCTCAAAGGCTTCTCTTTTTAACTTTGCTCATATGATGAGTCTCCAGCCCCCCTCACCAGCTGGGCCCTCTCATCCGAGGGTGGAGCAAGCCACCACAGGCATTGGTTCTGGGAGCTGGGAAGCTACCAGCCAATTTGGTCAAAAGGGCAAGTTTTAGTAAGTAGTGCTAGTAGTAGCGTTGCATTGAGTTTTACGGCATGGTCCCAGCATTTGGTCAGGTCTGGAGTAGGGTTTTGTAGAGGGAGTGAGCCTGAGAATTTTCCCTATACAAAAAATGCAGCTTTATGTAGGTTACTTTCCCTGGAAGGGCTGTGATTTCTCCATATCTGATGGTAGTACTAATTCATTCATAGTAATTGCAACCGTCATTTATTACGTGTCAGACAACATGAAAAGGGCCCTATATGTATTATTTCATTTCATTCTCTCAATAAGACTAGGAGGTAAACGTTAAAGAAAAGGAAACAGGCATACAAGAGTTAACTCGAGCCTAAATTGACACAAATAGCAAATGGTAACTTCAAAGCCAGAGTTCCTAACTATTGGTAGCACGGCCGCTCAGGACAGGGTGGGGCCGGGGGCCTCTAAGTAGCCTTCCAACCCCAGGACGGTGGCACTTCCCCTTCAGGCTTCTGGTCAGGAAGACAACACGGGGCCAGGTCTCTTTCTTTGACATCTGAAATTTGGAGTGACAACTCCACCAAGAAGGGTGGGCAGCTGGGGAACGTGCGTGTCTCTCTGTGGCCTGTGGGAACCGTCCCTGCCTGGCCGCACCTTGGCCAGCCCACATCTGGGCACCCTGCACCCAGTGAAGGAGATTCTTCCTTCTGCGAGAGCTGGAGGGGTAGGGAGAGGACAGACGTGCTGAACCCAGCCCTCGCTCCCTGTCAGCGCAGGAGGAGGGCTCTGAGTGCTCTGAAAACTGGGTTAAAAATGGCTTGGCTGTACCTATCTTATCTGCTTTACACTGAAAGCCTTCAGCGCGTGGCAGGTTTTCACGCAGAATTTTCCTTGCTAATCCCCTTTGTTAGCTCTGATACCGACATTGCAATACCAACCTCGTCTGGGCGATTTGAGAGGGATTACAGACCCTCAATCCTTCAGCATGTGGGAGAAGAATGTTTTCTCAAATCAAATTTTTCACAAACCTGTTTTCAAAAATAATCAAAGTGCAAATCCCTCCTCGGGATTGAAGGGTGGGGGGAAGACACTTGTCTCTTCAAAAAGGCAGCACGGTGGACGGAACGTCATCCGCTGGGAGGGCAAGGCGAGGCTGCGGAGCCACCTGGTCGATGAACAGCACCTGCCTGTCGCACCCTCCGGACTCTGACACCTGCTACGTGGGGCTCTGCGGGGGGAGGGGAGGTCAGGCACTTTGGCATGGGTGGACGCTGACCGTGACCCCTTCTGAGTGTGACCTTGCACGACCGAGGCAGGGAAGCAACGGGGCCAGCCAGATTCAACGTCGATTACAACAAATGTGTGTTAATAACCTACCATGTGCCCTGCACCGGGCTGGGTATTGCGGGGGACACAATGATGAATAAAGTTTTACTCTTGCCCTGAGGAAGTCACAGTTTAGTTGGGAAGCAGCCACACACCCGGAGAATCCCAACACAGGGCACATTGGGACAGGGCTATCACGGAGCAGCCAGGACAGGGAAAGAGATTCTTTAGCTTTCTTAGGCAGCTTCCTAGAAATGGGGGGGATATGGACAATTGTGGGGTGGGACCTTGGATGCCCCAAAGGTTATCCTGCTCTGAGCAGACAGAGGACCAACGGGGAGACCCAAGCTCTGGGCCAGCTGCCACTGTCACTGGCTGTGTGGCCTCTGGTCTTAACTACACCCTTCCCAGCCTCCCTTTCATATTGTGACATCCAACTGTGGCCAGAACCCCTTCTGCCCTTCCAGCTCCTAGATGAAGCTTTAGTAGGTCAGGCAAAGGCGACACATGGTGCAAGATGCCACGGGCCTGTGGATTTAGCCCCAGTTGCTCAGGGCCCTGGAGTAAGCCTGGGGTCTGTGCTGCCTGGAATTTGCATTAGTGATTTCTCCTTAATACTCTGGTGGCAGGAGCTGATCAACAGGGCCCCAAAGCCACATCCACTTGCAAATCCTCTTCCCTCCCGCCAGCCCCTCCCTCC